>ML994724.1:108745-280367 GCA_010093925.1 Zopfia rhizophila CBS 207.26 | reverse complement strand
TAAATAAAATTTATTTATTTCTTTTTTTTGTATAAGACCTTCTTAAACTAACTAAACTCTATTTCTAATTAATATAGTAGATTTCTCTACTATACCTAAATTTTACTAGTATACTTACTATATTTTAATAATAATTTTTTTTTATAGTTAATATAGTAACATTAAAAATACACTATTAATAAAACAAACTATAGTATTTAAAAAACTAAGTATTTATACTATAAAAATATTAATATACTATGTGTATATATATTTATATTATTTTCGTAAAAACTTTATAACTAAATAGTTATATAGTAAAAATATAAAGTTATATTACTTTTATTTTTAACTTTTTACTACTTTATACTCTTACTATAAGTTATTATACTTATATAATATTTTATGTTTTTAGCTTTACTTTTACATTACAAAGCTTTTTATTTATATTATATAGTTTTTTACTTCTATAATAATAGTATAACTATTTTTGTAATTTACTAAATACATTAAATAATAATTATACTATAGTTTAAGATAACACTTATTTTACTTAAATTAACGTTAAAAAATAACACTATATTAAATGTTAAATAAGTAATAAAGTTTTACTATTACTATTTATTTTAGTTTTAATAAAATGTTAAAAAAAGCTATATTAAGTTTTTTTAAGTAACTTTTTTATTTTAAAGTACTAAGCTAAATTAGTTTTTATAATTAATATTTATATTTTAAAATACTAAACTTAATAAGCTTTTTTTTACTTTATTTATACTCTTTAATTTATGTTTATTTTATAACTTACTTTTACTTAAATTTTTTATAAATTTTTTAAGTAAGACTTTTTTTTAATAACTTTACTCTTAGCTTTATAAATTAAGAACTAATTAAAAAGTTTTATACTTATATTAATAAGTTTATAATAGAAACTTATAGTATTTATAATATATATTATTTTAATATAAAGTTTGTAAACAAAAAGTAAAATTAAGTACTTAAACTTTAAAAATAGTTTTTAAAATCTTGACTTTATATTTTTATTTAGTTATAATAATAAAATAAACCTTAACTTATAGTTTAAAAAACTTTTAAACCTTTTTTTATAAAAAAATATTAATAACTTAAGTATATATTTTTATAAAAGTCTACTAATATTAAAGTACTTAATACAAATATATAGAACACATTTAATACTTTTTTTTTAATATTAGAAAGATTTTTACTTTATTACCTTTTTTTCTTAAAACCTTAATATTATATTTTTTAAGCTATTTTTTTTCGTAATAATTATAAATACATTAACTAATAGTTCCAAAATAACTACTATATATAGTATTAAACTATTTAGTATTAACTATACTTTTTATAATAAAATTATAATAACTATAAAAATATTACAAATTAATAATAAAGTTTAAAGTTTTTTTTTCTAATAATAATTATGTTAATAGTAATTAACTTACTTTTAAAATAAATAAAATATTTTTTAAGTTTACTTAATAAAAATAGTTTATAAATACTATATAAAATATTTTTACTTATAACTAAACTTTTAAGAGTTAAGTATTAATATAAAAATACCTTATAAAGTTAATATTAAAAGTAATATTAAAAATAATAGTAAGAATAATAGTAAGAATAATAGTAGAAATAATAGTAAGAAAAAGTATATTTTTAAAGTTATTATAGTCTTAAAATTAGTTTTTAATATATAGAAGTTAAAAGTTTTATAGTATTAAATTAAAGTTTTAGTTTTATTATTTATAGTATTTATTTAATATACTCTTTTATTAGAGTTTAACTATAATAAGTTATTACTAAATAAAGTATTTTTAATATACTTTTTTATAAGTACAAAAAAGTACATAAAGTTTTATATTAAATATATATTACTATATAAAAATATTAATGTAATATAATATTTGTACTTTTATTATGTAACATTTAATATAATTATATAAAAATAAATAAACATAATATTTAGTTTTTTTATATTAAAAATATTTAATAATAAAAGTATTTCTATAACTAAGTTTTAAGGTACTTTTAAAAAAAATAGTTTTTAGTTTATAATTATATTAAACTTAGTTCTATGTTTTACTAAAGCTTTTTATAAAATATACTTTTTTTAAATAAGTAAAAATAAAAGTTTTAAAGTTATAATATAAAATTTTATTTTATTATTTACTAAAACTAAAAATAATAAGTTTTTAAATATAGTAATTAAAGAGTTTAAACTTATTTATTATTTATTTTATAACTAATTACGACTAAAATAACTTAATACACGATTTTCTTTAATATAGTAAGTAAAAAAATATTACTTTTACTACTAAAATTAAATTTATGTGTAATAATATTTAAAATAATTTTTATATTATTATCTATTACTTTTACTATTATTTTCAAGCTTTTAAAAATAAAGTATTTACTTTTAAGTTTAGTATTATTAATAACTAAAATTATTTAAAGTAGTAAAGTTATTCTAACTTATTTATTTTAATATAACTTAAAACTTTAAGTAATTATTTTTAATTTTAACTAAAATTTAAATCCACTATTATATAATAGTATATTATGTAAAGTTTAATAAAAAATAAAGCAGTTAAGTACTAATCTTTTTATTTTTTAGATATTTACTAAATTTTCTACTATTTACTATAATAAAAAGACGTTATATTATTAGTTTTATTTTATGTATAACTATACTTAATTAAATTTATATTATTATATACTTTTAATAAAATAGCTAGCTAATACTAATATTTAACTATATATAAGTACTACTAGTATAATAGTATATACTAAAAAGTATACTATTAAGTAAAAAAAGTAGGTTAAAGACTATAAAGTTATAATTACTAAAAGTTTACTAAAACTTAATTTTAAAAAACTACTATACTTTTTTATTATAAAGATAATAAATAAGCTTATTAGTAAATAAAACTAGTTTACATAAAAGTTATTTATTTTCTTTTTAATTTACTACTTTTATTAGGTACTTAATATTAATTATTATCTAAAAAAAACTAACTAAATACGTATTATTTTAAGAAAAAAGGTAGTAAAAATAATAAAACTTTTTATTATACTAAAAGCTTTCTTTAAAAGTATAAAAGTTATTTTAATTTTTATAATTTTTTTATAATTTTTTTCTTAAATATAACTATACTAATAATTTAAAAAAAAGCTTTAAATTAAACTAAAAGTTTTAAGCTTTATACTTTAATATTATTTTAACTATAATTTAGTATAATTTACTTATATTAAACTTATACTTTATTATTTATTTTAAAAAATAAGTAAACCTCTTTTATATAAATATAAAATATTTATTATATATAAAAAAACTTATTAGTATTATAAGGTTTTTTAGAGCTACTTATAAAACAATTTATATAAAAAAAACAATTTTAACTTTATAGATATTCATAAAAAAAACTTAAACTATTTTAAAGAAAATTAACTACTTATTAGCTAAGTACATAAAGTATTTTAGTTAATAGAAAAAACTTAAGAAATTATTTTAAAAGTTATGTAATAAATTAGTTTACTTATATTAGTATTTAAAACCTTAATTTCTTTATATACTAAAAGAAATAAAAACTAATTATTTTACTAATTTTACTTTTTACGCTAAAAAAAAAAATGTAAAACTTTTACTAAAAAGTAAAAGTTATTTAAAAAGCTTATTATAAACTACTACTAGTTAATTTTATTTAAAAAAAAATTTATAACAACTAGTTAACTTAAATAGAAAAGTAGAGTTTAAATATATATATATTATAAAATTTACTTTTACTAAGCTTAATAACTTAGTTATTACTTATAAGTATTTTTTTAAATAATTTAAGTAGTACTTACAAGTTATACTATTTATAATATTTTTTAAAAAAATACTAAACACACTATTTTGTATTTTAATTAAAGGTATAAAATTTACTAAGTTATTAATATAAATTATTTAAGTTTTTTAAGCTACATTTAAAAATGTTTACTATTTAGTTATAAATTAAAAAAATTTATAATTAGCTTAAAAATGTTAGCTTAAATTAATTTATAATATAAAAAAAAATTTCTATTCTTTAGTTATTTTCTTTTTGGTAGTTTAAGTATTGTTTTAACTAAAAAAAATTTTAACTTTTATTTATAAGTATAAAGTCTTTATATAATACTTATATAATATATTTTATAAGTAAGTACTTTACTTTAAAACTTATTAAAAATTCTAGAAATTACATTCAAATATTTTAATAACTACTTAATAATAAATTCTAAAAATTTAAAAAAAAAATTAATAGTACTTTAAAATAGAGCTAGTAATTAATAGCTATTAAAATAATAGTATTTTAGCCCCTAAATTCACTCTTATTTAAATATCTTAATAATAATAAATTGCTAGCTCTTAAAAATTTAATAACTTCTATTTTAAGGTATTATTAATTAGTTATTAAATTTTTAGAATTTATTATTAAGTAGTTATTAAGATATTTGAATGTAAATTCTTAATTTTTAGATAAGTTTAAAGTAAAGCACTTACTTGTATAAAGTACTTACTTATAGAATATATTATGTAAAAATATAAGTAAAATATTTAAGTAGTAACTATATTACTAGTTTAAAAAAACTATTATTTTTAATATTATAATATAATTGTAAAACTATAATTAAAAAACTTTTTATAATATATTAAGTTATTTTTATATTAAAAAAGTAATAGTTTAAAACTAGCTTTTATTTACTATTAGAATGTAATTAATACTTTTTATAAATAAAATTAATTTATTTTAAAATACAATTTATATTTATACTAAAAGAAACTAAGTTTAAAAGTAAAACTATTATTAGTTATAAAATTTTAGCTAGCTTATAATAAGTATTATAGCTAGTTATAAAAGTACAAAAGTTAAAAATTTTACTATAAAAAAACTAAGAAGTTTAAAGTTTTATTTTTATTAAGTATTAGTTTATAAGTTATGTTTATAAATAATATGTAAATAAAAAAGTTTATAAATAGTACTTTAATATATTAAATAATATTATATAGTTAAGTAATGCTATAACCTTTTTAAAAAAAGCTTTTTTAGTATTATTTATTATGTTTAATAACTATAATAAACTATTAGTATATAAAACCTTAAATAAAAAAAATATAGTACTAATATTATAAATGTAAATTAAAGGTACTATATTAAAAAAAGTTTCTATATAATATTATGTAATAGTATAAGTATTACGTAATTATATTAGTTAATAAATAAAGAATATTCTTACTTATTTTTATAGCTAATAAAAATCATTAACATTTATATAACTTTAAAACTTTATAGTATTATGTATTGTGTGTTTTTGTTATAAGTAATATTTTATTATTTTTAAAATTTCTAGTATTATTATAATAACGGGCTTGGTCTTCACGCGTTATAGTATAGATATAAATTAATAAAATAAGTTAGCTCTATTTTAGCTACACTAAAATAGAAAGAGAAGAGATATAAAGAAGGCTTACTTCTAAATAAAGTAGTATATAACCTAAGTATAAGCTAGCCATACTCTAAGCTCTACGCTAGATTATAGCTAGTATAGCTAATTATAATATTATATAGCCTGCAGCGAGTAGAGTAAGTAATACTGTTATAATTATATTCTATAAGTAAGCTGCGCACCCAAGCGAGCTGCGCATCTTGGAATTCACCAAAATATCGAAATTTTCCACCTTAATATCTCAACAACCACTTAATGATAAATTCTAAAAATTGAAATTTGAGCTTTCATATACACATTACAGCTTTCATGAGAGTTGCATAAACATTGGTTGAGTAGTTTCTGAGATATAGCGATTTGGCTTCGTTTTGGCTCCTAAATCGCTATATCTCAGAAACTACTCAACCAATGTTTATGCAACTCTCATGAAAGCTGTAATGTGTATATGAAAGCTCAAATTTCAATTTTTAGAATTTATCATTAAGTGGTTGTTGAGATATTAAGGTGGAAAATTTTGATATTTTGGTGAATTCCAAGATGCGCAGCTCGCTTGGGTGCGCAGCTTACTTATAGAATATAATATAAAAAAGTTACATATTTATAAATTTTTTTTTTTTTAGTAGTAGCTTATACTATTACTATTTATAAATTTTAAAGTATTACTATAAAATAGGTAGTATTAAGTATTTTAAATAAAAAGAACTTTATTTTAAATTAATTTATATAGCTATTTTATATTATAAAACTCTTTAAAGTATATTATTTATAAATACTTTTAACTTTTAATAGTTAAAGCAAAAAAGAGTAAAATAATACATATAAAATAAACTAATATTAGTAGTTAATTTTAATATTAAGTTATAGCTACTAACATGGTATTTAAACTCTAAAAAAAAATAGGTATATATTCTAATAAACTAATACTAACTAATACCTAGAACTTTGTTATTTTATATTTACTTTTATTTAAAACTATTAAGTACCTTAATTTATGTACTAATGTTTTTTAGTATAAAATTATTATTATTTAAAAATTAAGTAAGTAAGTATTTAGTATTATTTTTATTAAAATTTCTGAAGTTAAACTTTTTAGCAAAAATTCCTAATTATATTAGACTAAAAAGTACTTAAAAAACCTAGATATTTTAATATAAATACTAACTAAATTTTAAACTAAAAATAATGGCTGTAAAATTATACTATAATAACTACTATTAGAATAACATACTTTAAATAGTTAAATAAGCTATAAAAAGTTAAAATTAAATAGCTACTAATTAAATTTACTTTAAGTAATAAAATACTATATTTAATAGCTAAAACATATAAGCTTTTAAAACTAGAATTCAAATTATATTAGTAATATACTAATACTTAAACTAATACATTATTTTATAATAAATACTAAGTAGTATTACTAGCTTTTTTTTATAAAAATACTTTTAAGACTTATACTTGTTTATGTTTAACTAACTTAGTTAAAATACTTAACTTATATTATTATTATTAAGTACTTTTAAACCAGCATTAGTTTTAGTATTAATTTAAAATTAAGTAAATAAAAATTAACTTTAAATTATAATTTACTTATAAGTTTAACAATATATTTAAAGTTCATTTAAGTAAAAAATTACATTAATTTTTTAATAGTACTTTTTAATACTATACTTTAAAAGTATTATACTATATACTACTATGCTATTAAATTTCCTATAACTAAATTTTTAAGTATTTAAAGTAATTTTTTTAGTATTAATATTTAACTTTACTTTATTATTATTACTTAATATAGTATTACTAAAATTAGAAAATTAAAAAAAAATTATTAAAGTTATATAGCTTTACTTTTTAAGTTTAATAAATACTACCTTTAAATTTACTAATGTTAGTAATTAATACTAAAACTAATACTTTATTTATTTATAGTTTTTTAATAGTTTTAATTTTTACTTTTTTTTAATTTTTTGTTATAAATTTTTTATTTTTATTTTTAGTAATATTAATTTTAGTTATATAATACTTTATAAATTTTAAAATATATTTTAAAATATATTTATTTATTATATTTTTATTATATATTAAAGCTAGCTTTTTACTATTTAAATTATTATACCTATTTTTCTTTTTAGTAGTATGTATGTTATTTAAATATTTATTATATTTTTCTAATATTTATTTAGTAAATTTATAAAAATAAGTTTTATAGTATATTTTAAACTTATTATCTTAGTGTCGTGGCCTGCCCTGCTGGGTTTAATAGCACCTGCCTGCACATATCTAGCCCCTTACCGCTTTTCTCATCTATAAAAGGCCCCGCCCACTTCACTTTCATTCTCACCCCCCCTTTTAACTTCCTTTTCGTTCTATAAGCCAACTCTCCTCTTCTGGTATCTTACCTCCCCCTCTTATCTCTGTCGCATTCTAGTAATCCCTGCGGCGCCCAACTGATCCACACTGTTTTTAGGCCTCTCTCTGTCAAGATAATGCTGCTGATAATCAGCTTATAAATAACTCTTCCCTCTCTCTTAAGACCCTCCCTAAGATGCACTAAGAATAGCTGAATCTTCTCTTTACCTAAAATATGGCAGTAATGCCCTTGGGATTTGCTGAGGTATATAGATAGGTTGAATACATATCTTTTTTTTAACCGCACCGTCACACTAAGTCCAGCTCGCGAAGGCTTAGCTGCAGTAATCGGTCATGATATCTAGCCCTATCTAATTAAAAAAATGCCTCACGATGACGTGGCTGCGCCTTCTGCCTTAGGTATACCTCCTTAATGCGTTGCAGGTTCCGCTGGACAGGGTTAGAGAGTATACATGTCTTAGATAAACTCCACGCCTGACATGATTAGAGCTGAATCCACTGAGGACAGAGACTAGTAATGTCCATTTAACTAAACATGAACTCTTCCTTATCGGAACGCTATCACGCGGCTTGCTGTGCCATTCTGCAATTTAAGTATAGCTATAGGAATAGCTAATCCTAGACCATTTAATTAAATAGGGAGCGAACTAGAGATCGTGTGACTTTGGATATAGGGCAGTCCTAAAATCCTTCATATATAGTGGATAGTTTAGCATACTCCACCTTTGTGCAGATGATTGGCAACAAATAGCTTAGTTTAATGTTAAAGCATGAGTCAGACGGCGAAGACGCAGTTGGGAAAGCTCAAGCAACAGACCCAAGATCAGAGCAAGAAAGCGAGAGATGGGATTGGTAGGACTATAAAGGCTTTGCTCTTCAATCATCAGCGAAGCTGAGGTGGAAAACCTGCATAGGAGGGGGTGCTTACAAGATTAGGCTAGAGTGGAATCATGAGATTGGACCTACGCAAGATACAGTGAAGCATTAAGATTGACTTACAAGGATAAAATAGAGACTATCGCACTCTGCAGTCCAGGAGGATTCACCTTAGGAATTACGATCTTTATTTCTCGACTATACTAGAGAGCTAGCTGACGCAGATTGTTAAGCCTGGCTATGCTTACCAATCTCTCTCTCATATTCGCCTTTAACATTACTAGCTACAATGGTTATAGTTGATATAGAAGTCGTGAATTTCTTTTAACCTAGTGTTCCTACACGCAGCCTACCTTTCTCTCAGCCTCTAAAACCACCAGTTCCTTGCAAGGAAAAGGAGAAGAAGGCGGCGTTTACTCAATCTAATAATCAGCATGTCTCAGGGGTGGATAATAGAGGCCTTATTAGACATGGTAGTAACAATAAAGATGGTAGCAAGTTTCCTCCTATAAAGCAGTTACTGCATCGTAAATTGCATACGGATATAGCCACTACTAAACCTTTAAAGTTAATGTATACTTTTCACCACTTGGACGAGCAGTAAGTCTTAAATTATGAGAAGTCTAGTAATAAAGTAGAACCAGAACCGCCTTATTAGGCGCAGAATAAAGGAAGTAGAAGCACTCACGGTAAGCTACTAGTCCTTTTATGATCTCTATATTGTGCACTAATTACAGACAGAAAATCCAATTACAATTAACAACAATAGCGATGATGAAGATGAGATGTAATTAATTTTCAGTAATATTAACTACATTAACGCTGAGTGAGACGCGAAACTATATAAGAATCCTCTATTTAACAGCACTATCCCTAAGCTACAGGCGCTGCTTTATCCCCCTAACTTACTTAACTAAAGCAAGCTAGAAAGAGCGCCGTCCTTAGCAAGATATAAACCCTCTCTTTCTCTCAATAATCTGCCTGTACAATCTCTAGACGAGGCTGAACAAGTTAATCCTAACTAAATTACTCAAAATACTTAAGAAGTAACAGCACTAGAAAATCTGCCTAGCATTTCAAATAAAGAACCTATTAAATGGGGTGACAAAGAACTTGTAGAGTTCTTCAAAGAAGAAATAGTAGTAGCTGTTTCTCCCAAATTATCACTTGATTTTATAAGGTAGTTAGCTCTTTATATTAATGAGAAGCACTACCTAAGTAAGCAGCTTAAAAGAAAGAAACAGACTATTACAAAATAGACAAGTAAACTAGTTAGTAAACTAGAGGTATGAAGTCAGCGTAAAGAGAAGCAACGTATTTAAAAAACAGCTAATAATACCTAGCAGCCCGATAGTAGTAATTACTCTAATAATAATAATAAAGACCTAAGACCACCTATTAGGGATGTTCATAACTAGTATAATATAACTAAAGGCCTTAGTTTTAGTTATATGATAATAAATTAGAGTAGTTTTAGTTATAGTTATATAGTTATATAACTAATTAGTGTTACTAAGTAATTATTAGTAGAGAGTTAAAAGACTTTTTTAAAGCTCTATAAATCTATATAATTATCTAAATTAGACTTAGCACTATTAATCTTGAAATAAGCTATTATTATAATAGAGACTTAGCTATCTTTTTAGGGTCTTCTCTATTAATAGTTAATTATTTTCTTTTTTTCCGCTATCACCGAGAATTTCTCCTGTAAGTTTATATAAGATAGTTTTTTTTTTTTTTATTAGAAAGTAAATTTAGCTTTTTAAATACTCACATTCCTCTAATACGGCAGCCCTAAGGTTATGTTAATTTTAGGTAATTATATAATATACACTAGAGAAAACTCACTCACTTTTAGCTAATATTAAAAAGATAAAAAGAATATTAATTACTATATAAAAAAAATAAGAGAAGTTACTTTACTAGGTTAAATTAAGCCACTAATCTAATACAAAGCTAGCAAGTTTAGGGATAGGATTTATTTATAAAAAATATAATATTAGCTTTATTACTTAAAGGAGAGTATTAATTCTACCTTAATATACTTATTAAACTTATTTAATATTAAGAATTTCTTAAGCTTTTTTTTAAAGCAGTGCCTATTTAAGACGTTACTAATTATCTCTAGGTTAATTAGATTAGCCGTGTTTCTAAAAATAGCTATATATTTATACTCTTTTATTTATAATTACTATATAGCGTTAATAGCTTTATTAATTATTTTAAAATAAGTTTACTTAATAGTTCTCTACTTAGTAATAAAATATGCCCTTTAGTTATATAAATTTAGCATAAGTATAGCCGCGTATGTAGGTATTTTATTAGTAAGTTTATAATACTTATTAAATATAAACTATATTATAAGTAGTAATATAGAGAGATTTTTATTATCTTTATGTTTATCTTACTTTTTTTTAATATAGCTAATTAAAAAATCTATTATCTCTAGCACTTAATTAAAAAACATGTAATCTCTCTCTAAAACGTTAGTTACATTATAAAAAGACTTTAGAATATTTCTAATTTCAATTAAGGTATTCTACTTATCGCGATTAATAAAGTTTTAGTATATTTTATTTTAGTTTTTATTAATAAAAACCCAGATATAGCTCTCTAGGTTAATTGTAGTATTTAATATAATTAACTAAAAGTTCCAGCGTGTATTATTATCGCGAGGAAGGATATATCTAGTAAGTTTAATAAACTTCTAATATTAAGATAGTAAGTAATAGAGTTAAATAGTAATATTATAAATTTTTCTAAAAGCGCCTATCTCTCTCTACCTAGCTTAGTTTACTTTATTCTGTTTATATTTACCCTCTAAGTATAACCTATAGTGTTTTTTATCTTAGTAAAGCTTTTTTACAGCTTAAATAACTAGTTTTACTATATTCTTATCTTTTATAAATTAAAAAGCCTAGTAGGCTAGATTAAGTATATAGCTTATATACCAGATACAGTACTATTAAGTATTCTAGAAAATAAGATCTTTTATAAAGAGATAGTAAATCTTATTATTTAATCTATAGTTATTTTCTATATACTAAAAAGAATAAGTTATAGAACGTGTTCTTAATAAGTAAAAAGAGATATATCTATAAAATAGTCTATTTTCTCTTTACTAACATTAAATTTTTTAAGAATCTTTTAGAAGATTTCTGCTTACTTTTTAGCTTTATAGCCTTATTTATACTCTTAAAGAGCTAATATAGCCTTCTATAATCTCCCTAGTTTATTAATAAAATATACTATAATTACTTAGTAATGGCTATTATTTAGCGACGACTAAATATCTATAGTAAAGTATATTTTTAATAGGAATTTAATAAGCTTCTACTTAATAGCCTCTTTAAATATCTTATATATTTTTTCTATAAGCTTTTTAACTAAACTTTAAGAGTTTCTCATCAAACCACCTTATTTAATAAGAGTGTAATTTAAAATCTTTATTAAAAAATAAAACTTAAGCTACTTTATAATTAATAGAGGGAGATTATAGTTAACTATTATTAAAACAAGAATATTTAGCTAGTTAGTTTTATTAACGAAATTATAAAGGATTTTAGTTTTTTTAGTCTCTAAGAAATTATTAGCACGTTATTGCTATAGTTTAAAGCCAGTAATAAGTTAATCTACTTTCTTCTTTACTTTAATTTTAACTAACGGATTAATAGTAACTCCGTGCTTTAATTTTAGGTAAGATTAAAATACTAATATACTAAAACAACCCTTCTTATATTACTTATAGTAAAAAAGCTTTTAATTTAAGTTACTACATACCAGCTACCTATTTAAAGACTTATTAAGTATATAACTCTAGAGTTTATTATTTTTATAAAGTCTTTAATACTTTTACTAGGGTATATTAATAGCATAATAAAAGTTATTTCTAGCAAGAATAAGGTCATCAAAATCGCGTGAATTAAGGTTAGTAAAAGTTAAAATATTATTAATAGCTTTATTATAAGCTTTTTTTTAGTCTCTAATCTCCTTTTAAAAATCCTTTACAATAAGGCGTTAATGAAACTAAAGTATATGAGAATAATAAAATAAACGTGAAATGTATATAAGATGTATTTTTATAGGGCTATAAGATACTAAAAAACTAAGTAAAGCGTATATAAGCATAAAAAAGATAGTAATCAGGCCTTTTTAGCTCTAGTACGTTTCTAGATATTAGATATAAGTAGGTAGGTATATCTTAAGCATATTTTAAGTACATCTAATAATTACCTAGTAATTCTATAATTTTCGATATTACAGGTAAGTTTTAGTATTAAAAGATAACTCTTAATTTATATAACTATATAACTAATATAACATAATTACAGGAACATTAGTTTTAGTTTTCTAAAAACTAGTTTTAGTTATAACTAATTTATATAATATAACTATAACTAGTTATGAACATCTCTGTTATCTATAAAGTGGCGGAAGAAATTTCTAGTATATACTAGTAATATTACTCTAATACCTTAAAGTAAACACTACTCATGATATTACCTTAAATATTATCTTAGTATTACAAGTTATACTACTTATCTTCTAGTTAAGTTTAAGGCCTTTCTAAACTTTAGATAAGATAAACTAAGTGCCTTTTAAATGTCTTAAAGCTTTTCTACTACGTAAGAGTTAATAGCTACTACTAAGTATTAAAAATAGCCCTTTCAGGGCTTCTTAAAATACACTATAATTAGTAATAAAATAGTATATAATATAGTGTTTAAATTACTACGTGTTTTAGGATATATTAGTCTACTAATTAACCTTATAGTACTTTATATTTTTTTTTAATAAGAAGATATTAACCTCTTTTATAATTATTTATATAGTATAATTATGGCTAAAGATGCTTTTAATGATAAAAGAGACTAAGCTAAAGCATAGTAAATAAACACTAAAAGAAAATAAAATAATATATAGTATAAAAGAGAATAGTTATTTTTAAGATAAAATATATAGTACTCTTCCCTATTAAATTAAAGACATAATTTAAGTATAGTACTTTATTAAACTAAAAAATTAGTTTTATTATACTATACTACTAAAGTTAACACTTTTTCTGTATTATTTTATATTTTTAATAAACTAACCTAGTAAGGGGCCTAGCGGAGTTAGTAGACTTATTTTATTATATAAATAAACATTCACTTAACTAACAGGCTCCTAGAACATTTTAAAAGAGTTAGTTTATAAAGTTTAAGATTAGTATAAAAAAAAGATAGCATTCTAAGTGCTGAAGACTTTTTTAAGTAAGAAAATAAAATATATAATCCTCAGCCCAGGACTGCTCCAGAACGCTATATATAGTTATTAATTTTAGATAATAATTTAATTTATATATATATAGTAATTTAATAATAGCTAGTCTAATATCTTCCTATTAATTAATAGAGTAAGCCTGGGTAAGTCAGGTAAAAAAAGATAAAAAAATCTAATTAAAATAGTTTATTAGCTATAAAATCTTATTATAATTATACTACCTTTAGCTAGAATTATAGTGTTTATAAGACTAGCTTAAGTACTCTATTATAAATTCACTAAATCTCTCTTTTATATATAACTTTTTATTTAGTAGTCTAATTATAATCTGAAAACTACTGTCTAGTTTTTACTAAATATTTATAAACTTCTTATTCTTAATAGTTATAGCTTATTAGAAACTAATTTTTAAGAAAATAGAAAATTAGCTAACCTCTCTCTCTTCGTGCTAAATATTTTTATATACTAAAAATACTTCCACTTTAAAGACACTTATAGCTTATAAAATTAGTTAAATAATTTTCATATTATATTAAATATGATTTGTGATTGCTACTTAGTATTCTAGACTTATCTTTTAAAAAATTTTTATTTTAGTATAGCTATTTATCACATGCTTTTAGCAAAGCATAGTAAAGTATAAATATATAATATAATAGAAATTTCTTACTATAATATTAACATTAATCTCTTATTATTTCTAAAACTTGGAAAAGAGATTAATCTGAGCCTTATTATTCTTCTAAGATATTTAAAAGTTATTATTACTAATATATCTAGAGTAGTATTAAAGTTTGCTATAATAAATAATATATTTAGTCTATAAATTAAGGTTAGCGCCTAATTAATTAATTAATTAGATATTACTAAGTCTTTATATTTTAGCTAATATAGTTTATGCTATTTTTATATTAAGTTTTTAGTATTTTAAATTATAGTATTTAAGTCTCTAACTTATATAGTCTAATTTCTTTTAATAATATAATAACCTACTCTTATTAGAATTTTTATTAATAGGAAAATGTAAACTGTGGGTTACAGTTCGCCTAAAAGAGCTTTAAGGAATAATATATAAAATAAAAGCAAACTAAGTTTTTAAATAGTTTATATTTATATGGCTAGAGGAATAGTTTATTAAAATATTTATATTTAACTAGCATGCTATTAATTAGCAAATCCACTAATAAGCCTTTAAAATTTTAATAATAGTAGTAGATAATAAAGTAAAATCTACTCTTACTAGAAGCTCTTTCCAGATTTGAACTTAAGTTACTTAAAGATATTTAATTATTATATGTAACTTTCTCTAAGATTTGGCGTGTCTTAATTATAGTACTATAGTTAACTAACTATTACTAACTAATTCTTTATTTTACTTTAATTAGTTTAATATAATCTTATTATACCCTGTATAGACTAGAATAAGTAATTCCATAAGAACACTTTATACTAGTATTAAAATATTATACTAGAGAAGATTTATAGTATACTATGAACTTAAGCTAAGCCTATATTAAATTTAGACTATAATAAGACCTAGTAGTTTTTATAATTTAGATAAGTATATAGGCTTAACCCTATAAGGATCTTATTATAGAAATAAAAAGGTATTAGACTTATAAAGGTAAATACTATTAAGAGTAAATAACCTATTATATAAATATTAATAGACTAATTTCTACTTAAAGCGTAAAGTTTAATATGACTTTTATTAACTAAAATATAGTAACTATATAAAAGTAGGGTATATTTATTAAGGCTATAGTATTTAGCTATTCTAGCCTTAAGATAGTAATAAGAAAAGAGTAATCATCTTATAAAATACTCACCACGTAGTGAATAATCTTTATTTAAATATTAAAAGGTTTTTAAATTTATTTTTCTAGGACATATCGCTATTAGAGGAGCTAGAGAATAGAAGGATTTCTAGTAAAAATTATCTCTAATATATTATTAAGCTACTTAGTACTAACAGCAGTTACCTATAGCTTATTACTTTTATACTATAAAATTCTCTTATCTAAACTATTTATTATTTACTGTTATAAACTTAGAAGAGTTATGTTTACTAGATTTTTATATATAGAATAACTCTTAAGTATCTAATTATTTTACTAATTAAAATATCTTAGTTAATGAATTAAGATTACTAATACTAGGACTAACTAATAAGGAGGTTTTAGTATAATTTATTTTAAGAATTACCTTCTTAAATTTATTTAATGTGATTAATCTAGTTCTATAAGACGTATTTACTTTTACATTACTATAGTTTTATAATAGCGTGAAGAGTTTTCGCTATAAGTATCTTATTATATTATTAGTTAAAAAGTTAATTAACTAGTCTAATAAGAAAACGCTACTTCAGAACTTAATAACAATAATACTTTTATATTATTATAAGATAGTATAATCTAGTCTATATAGACTTATTATAATTAGCTAATAATTATAGCTTTTACTTAAATTAGACTCTAAAGAGAGCTGGGTAATATTTCTATGCGCAGTAAAAAAAATTATTAATATATTATTAATAATTCACAAGCTTATATAGTAAGAATATTTAGTTTTTTTTAATTAGATTTATTATTACAAGGCCCTTATAGAGTTTATAGTTAGATATTAGGCTATATTTTATAAAGGTTATAGCTTTACTTTAATAGTAAGATCACCTAAAGCTATTAAGAGAAGCAGTTTAAAAATAAATAAAAGTCTTTTATATATTCTTTAATATTATCTAATACTATAGTAGGTAGAGAATAATATTAGCTATCTAACTAATATACTCTAGCTTATTATACATATATGTAAACAGGCTATAGTTATAAATTCCTTTAAAATAAATTATATAAATACTAAAATAAAGCGCACGAAGGTGCTAGAATAGAATATTTCTAAAGTAATAAAAGATTATAGCTCTATTCACGCACAATTTGTGATATTAATAGACCAGAATACTATGGTCTCAGATCTTCATTAAATTGCGTTCTTAATATATATTAATTAGGTAGTCTATTATGTTTTAGAAATAAAATTCTATTATAAACAGCTTATAAGAGAAGAAATATTACTATTAATTAATATAAAAACATACTAAAACACGTGGCTATTATTTATTATTATTTATAAAATAGTTAATAATAATCAGCGCCTTACTATTTTAAATATCTTTAAATAAAGTTAGCAGGATTAAAGACAAAAATTAAGCTATATTTATTTTATTTAGTATTTAGTTAAGGCTTTATGGAATTAGCATAATCTTAATGCGGAAAATTAAGTCAATTATCTAACTATTTTTAATGCGGTTGTTAGTAGAGTTCTATTTATACTATTATTTACCTAAGTTAACGTCTTAGCCCTATTACTTCTATCTATTATTCTAATATTCTATTAAGATAGATCTATTTAGCTTTTAAACTAGAACCATTCATTATTATTTCCGTGATATGTTAGAAATTTTCTATTGTTTACTTCTATTAAGTTCTAAATCACCTAAAGTATAGCAGTAACTGATTTATCTATTGGAATTAGTTTATTAATACTTAAGTTAATCTTGTAAAAGGCACTTAGCATAAATTTATATATCTCTAGATTACTTATAACTACTTAAGCTATTCTAAAGTTAGTTATTTATACTAATATAATTCGCCTTATGTATTAACTAACTAGTATCTATATTTACTTATCCTAAACTTATAGATAGTGTCTTGATACTATCTTGAGCTAATTTAATACTAAACTTAATAATAACTATATTTATACTAGTCTTGCTAATAGAATATTCTAGCAGGATAAATAGGCTAGTAATATAAGTAAACTTAATATCTCTATTCTAACTAGAAATAAATATAATCTTCTTCTCTTTACCATTACGAACGAGATTAAGGAAGGAGTTAATAACGTAGATATTACTAAACAGGTTATTTTTAATCTAGATATAGTTAACTTTTACTATTATTATTTATATACTAGTTAAAGGATTATATATTTTTATTAATTTCCTTCTCCAGAGCTTCTTTCTTGCTATAACTGTATAATATTAGTAATTTAAACTCTTAAGTATATTAGACTTATTTACTTATAAGATACTTAGTAATAGTATATTGGTATCTAGCCCTACAGAGCCAGCATTAAGAATTAAGATATTAAATAAACTAGTTATAACTTTAAAGACTTCAGCAGCAGCCTAATCTAACTTCCTTAAGTTAGAAATATTAGTTACTATAATATAAATGTTTTTACACTTTACAGTAAGCTCCTTAAGCGGACTAGTAATTTCTTAACTTTAAATAAAAGTAAATACTTAGTTTTTTAAATTAATAGACTTTAGCAGCGCAGTTAGTGGCATGTCTTTACTATAACTATAATTATAATAATAAACTTATAAGATTATTAGTAAAGCTAAACTATAAAAATAATTTTATTAGTATTTAAGAATATAATTATATTAATCTAGGAAAGCTTACACTAATATCGTGTATTACACTAGTAATAACTTAGGACACTATTTTCAGTTTTATTAATATTAGACAGTAATAAATAATTAGTATAGACTATTAAAAAGAGTTAGATAATATAGATCGTTTTACTTAGTTCGTTTAGTTATAGTAATATATTAATAGAAGAGAATACTATTATATTCTCTTATATCTATCACAAAACACATTATAATGTGCTATAGAAGTAAGAGGTATCCAGTTAAGTATATTATAATCACTAAAAAGTATTTATAAAGTAATATTAATAATTTATATTTAGAGTGTTCATTAATACTATTAATAGCAGATAGTAATAAAATTATATAATATAAAATAACTTTCTTTAAGTAAAATTAAGCTAAGGTTAGGCCATATAAATTTTTATTATACTAATATTAGATATTAGTATAAACTTAGTGTTTACTTTCTTTATATTAGCTATACTTCTAAATAAGTAAAGCCTTAAGCTTACTAATATAAAGATAAGGGGTAAAGAATAGTATAATTAATACCTCTTAAGATAATAATATTATAGTTATTATATATAGAAATAGCTTAATATAGTAAGCTAAAGTCCTAACAAAGTTAAAAGTTCAAATTAGTAGCTTTTTTATATGTAGAGACTTTTTTTTATTTTCTAAAAGAAAATAGACTATATAAGTTATAGATATAACAAGTAACTAGTATAAACCCTACAGGCTAGAATATAAAGACTTAGTAAAATCTAATTAGCTAATTAATAAAACGCTAACCCTAATTCATACTAGTAATTTAAGTAGATATATTATTTAGTATAGTAAATTTTAATCTCACGTAAGGCATATAGCTAATAATAACTTAATAATATCTTAATAAAATATTAAGACTCAGATTCAGCCCTTCTACGCGTTTTAGTAATAATAAGAAGTTAATATTAGTATTATAATAAGAAAACTCTATTATGCTATATAGCTAGATACTACTATATTTTATTAAATATATATAATAAACAGCTATACCAGAATAGATATTTTATATATAATAGGTCTTATTTACTAAGTAATAGCTAAAGAATAAACTTAATATAAAGTAAAAAATATTTAAACTAATTTATAGGACCTAGATAGCTTTAAAGTGGAAGTATTTTTAGCACACCAGGATATTCAGCACACAGGGGGAGAGATTACTTAGTTAGATACTAAAGTTAGAATTATAAAATTATAAATATTCTATTTATGGAATAGTAAAGTTATAAGTCTATTTTTTTACTTATGTTTTTATATTTTGAAAATGTTTTAGTTCCTTCAGCTCCTAAAGTTACTTATATATACTTAGTTTAGAAAGAGTAGTTCTAATAATAGTAATATCTATAACTATAAAACTAACCTTTAAAAATTATTACCTAGATATATACAAGCTGTTTTTATTATATATTAAATATCTATATTTATTTCTAAATCCCCTTTTATGTGCTAATATAAGCCTAGATTTACTTCTATACTAAAAAAAAAGTAGTAATAGTATACACTAGTTATTATATTATCTCTAAACTGTATACTAACAGATAATATAAGTCAGGTTATCTCTATTATAATTAATCTAAACTTATACTATTAATTCTATAGGTATTTTATATTAAATCTTTAGTCAAAATTTAGCTAAAGCTCTTTTAGTGATTTAAACTATAATTAGATTTACTATAGTTAAGGCATTCTTAAAGTCTAGTACCTAAGTAATAATAATATTAGTAATTATTTTAAAGCTACTATTAGTAGCTTTTAGTGTCTAAATAATATAACTATTTATTTATCTATATAAGTATTATAATAATCTTCTATTAATAGAGCATTATTAATAGGCCTATACTTATTAATATAATCTAGTTAAAATATAGTTATCAGTAGCCCCTATAATATATATAGAGTTTCAGGAAAATAAAATAAATATAATATACTTTATATAGAATTTCTTAGTGTTTATTTTAGTATTATAGAAGTTAATTAGCTAGTAGCCCTTAGCAGAATATCAGAAACAGGCAATCTATACTTTTTATATAAAAAAACTATATAAAACTTATAAAGTTACTATATCCATTAAAAATACCCTTATATGTCGGCTGTAATATTCTATTATAATATTTCTAAAAATAAAACTATTACCAGAAAAGCAACTACCTTATAATTAGATATATAATTTTTTAATTTAGTATTTCTCTATATAGCCTCTACTCGCTCTCTAGATTTTTAGGTTCTTAATATAATCTTATTTAGTCTCTTAATCTCTATAAGTACTAATTCTGGTAATAAAAGCTATTTACTAATTTATAATTTTAGTATCTTTATTTAGTGTTTAAGCTGTATCTTAGTGTCACTTATTATTACTTAATTATAAATATTTTTATCTTAAAATTTATTTTTAATTATTACTTTATTAGCCTATTATGTGTTATATAGCCTAGCTCTATAAATACCTTAAATAATTACGTTTAATAAATTAAGTATAATCTCTACTGCTTTAATAATAATTTATTTAATTTAAAATTATATTTAATATTAGGATTAGCTATACCTTCTCTAAATAGCTTTTTTTTTTAAAATATTATTAAAACGCTGTCGAGCTTCTCTAATATTTATTAAAAAATATTCTATTTTATCTCTCTCTAAGAAAAGGAAGTTAGAGTTTTTTAGTTTTATTACCCTAAAAACTATACCAGTTACGCACGGGATGAAATCTTATAAAAATAAAAAAAACCTAATAAACAGATCTTAACTTTTAACCTTACTATAGGAATTATAAGATTAGATCTATAATTCATTAATTCCAGCTAGAGTCTAATTAAAAAGAAAGGGGAATAATAAACTGAAAAACATACTAGTCTTTAACTTTCTTAGAATTAATAAGTAAATGTGTTTAAATCTATATAATATGTTTTTTATTTTTTATTATATATTTTATAACACTCACGCTAGTAAATTCATCGCATTTATAAAACTTCTAACTATTTAATATAATTTATAAGATATCCGTTAACGTCTTAGGCGATTTACTTAGTAGTAATTATCTAATTAAAGTAGTCTATTATCTTTCTTTAGTAAAGGATTTTTAGGCGGTATTTATAAGCTTTTAAATATATCTCTATAAATACTATTTACTTATCTTATTAAGTATATAAGTATCTTATTTAATTAGATTATGTAATAATATAAGAGCCTCTATTATTACTAGTATTATAGATATTTTAGGCGTTTATAGTATTTTATCTTATAAATAAGACCCTACCATCTTATCTAGAACAGTTAGTTTAAGAAGGGGTTTTAATATATATTAAAATACTCTCTCTAAATTAAATAGAAATAAACTACTTGTAGCTAACCTGGCTATAATATTTCTTATAGTTAACACTTTTTCTTTTATAAGCTTATATAAAGAAGTAAAATGCTTTTTATTAACTATATTTAAACCTCCTTAATACAGTTATTTAACCTTATTATGATAGGCTATTTTTAAGAGAGTAAAAACTCCAACATCATAAAACTAAAGCTTATAAAAAGTATAAAAAAGAAGATAATATAAGATAATATTATTTTTAAAGTAATACTCTAGGATCTCAAGCGTTTTATGTGTTCTAAACTAGTTAAATTCTATAATCAGATTACTTATAAATAGAAGCGCTATAGAGATAGCTATTTAGAAAATAGTTAATAACACTAAATAAATAAAAAAGCTCCTATAACTATAAAATAGTTTATAGATCTTATAGATAAATTATTATACTTATATTTTTAATTTGAAGTTTTAATTAAACTAGTTATAAATTAATTAGTACTTATGGTTTCTAGTTAGCCTGTTCTTTAGTTTAGAAATTAAACACAAACTTAAGCCACTCCAAGCTAATTTTGGAGTTATTATATCTATTTTCTAAATATATATAATACTATCTAAGGGTTTTATATATCGTTTAGTTACTTTAGTAATTAAAGCTAGCTAGATTATAAAAGAGAGTAGTAACTTACTATTAGTATTTATATACTTAATAAAGTTATATCCTAGATCACGTAGTGTAACAACTAATTACAAATAGTAATATAATATAATAGCTTATTATAAATAGTAATAAGCCAGCCTTAAATAACTTATCCTTTTATATAGATTTATATATATAGGTTTTTAGCTTCTAGATAGAAAATTATCACACTTATACTCTTAGTTTAGAGCTTTAATTAATAGTAGTTACTATTATCCGCTTAACAACTATGCCTCTATGGTTTTATAGGTTGTTCTTATTTATAAGGATTTTAATAGAGTTAAGTATACTTAGTATAACTCTTATCTTATTCATGTTATATATATTCTTTAGTTAAATAAGTTAGATTCTAGATTATGGGTAGCTACCTAGTAGGCAGCTACTACTATATAGGCAATTAAGTCTATTATCTATATAATAATATCTAAATAGCTAGCTTTTATAATTAAGTATGCTATAATATTTAACTAAATAGCTAGATTCTATAATACCTTTCCAATTATCCAAACTATTCTATAATCTTATTATATATGTTATTTTTATGATATTTCTAGTTAATTACTCTAACTCTTCTTACTTTAAGTTCTAGATAGCGTTTCTTAAAGGCCTAAGTCTAGTTATTATCTAGAGACTTAATTAGTTTATTTATTGTGAACCACTAGCAGGTAATATTAAAGACTAGTAAAAATAAAAACTTTATTTATATAAGTTACCTAAAATTAGATATTAGTAATAAAAACTTAATAATAGCTTTCTCTTCTTCTAGGGTGAGGTATTACTAGTGTTAGGCCTTTATCTCTTTTAACTCTTATCTATAATTATAATAATAAAGAGTAGAGTAAGAGACATTACTTCTTTTTACTAAAGTATAATATAATTAAAATCTATTTATATAAAGGACTTACGCTAGTACGTAGCTAGCTTAGTCTATAATAATAAATATAATAATAGTAATAAAACAGTAGTAAGTATTAGAGGTAAAGTAAAGATAATCTAAAAAAAGTTTAGTATAAGTCTTAGTAAAATAAGTAATTTTATTATTTTCTAAACCTTTATTTCTATTCTTTTTTTCTAAAATAATCTAGTTATTA
This sequence comes from Zopfia rhizophila CBS 207.26, assembly GCA_010093925.1. Taxonomy (NCBI): domain Eukaryota; kingdom Fungi; phylum Ascomycota; class Dothideomycetes; family Zopfiaceae; genus Zopfia; species Zopfia rhizophila. The sequence continues at coordinate 256,827 of ML994724.1, read as the reverse complement.
CTGCACTTCTTCTTTTGAAGTCTCTTCTAATTACTATTACCTTATTATCTTTACTAAAGTTACTAGTATATATATTTTCTAATTATTTTATAAATTATTACTATTTCTGTGCTCTAAAGCTTTAATAATTATTCTCTTCCTTTTTACATCCTAAACTCCCTTTAAACGCTTGTTTTTATCCAGATATTGTATAGTATTTAACTTAAGACTATATCTATATACTATAAAACTCTTTCTCTCTCTTTTATTAATTTTAAGGGCGCTTCTTATTAAATGTCTTAAAAAATTACAATCTCTAAATAAAATATATAATAATATTATATTACTAAATATAATGCAATTTCTTGCCGCTGGGAAATTAGAGGTTATATATAGAATTAATTCTAAAAGAGTCCTGAAAGAGTTTTATGATAGTAATAGAGGTGAAATTAAATACTAAGTATATTAGCAGCTTAATTCATACTCTAATATTATAAAGTTACTAAATACCTAGACGGATGGCTCTATTATTTTTAAATAAAATATATTTTTTTAACTAATTTATTAAGCTTTTTCTGTAAATAAGATACTAATTTAGATAAAAGTTTACTAACTAAGATATATAGCTAAAGGCTATTAGTATTTACACGCTTATAATATAATTTATAGCAATATTAAATATAATAACCTAATTATAATAAAAAAGAATTATGTAAAATTAATTGACTTTAAAGGCTATAGTATTAATAGTAGACTAGTAGGTTCTTATTATAAATAGTTTAGCTATTATCTATCAATACCTTAAGTAAGCCAACGTATAGATATTTTTATATTTAATTATATAATCTATAAAGTTTTAACGAAGTAACTACTATACTATAAGCTTAAAATATTAGATAACTTATATAAGTAAGTTAAAGAGCTATACGTAAATAAATACTTTCCTAATATTATAAATCTTCTCTTAAGTTAACTAATATAGAGTTACTGGTATAGTGATATTAGCTCTATAAGTAAGGTTATTTAAAAGCTAAAAGCTTTTCATACTAAGCCTTTTAGGTAAAAGATATTATTATAAGCTATAAAATATATAAATAGTTTTATTTTATAGCTACTAAAATTATATAAGCTTTTACTATTACTAAGACGTTTATTTTTCATTTATTATTTAAATTACTCTCTCTACCTAAGTATTGTTTTAACTGTCTTATTATAATTTTTATTTAAATTATGTTTTACTTTTTCTTCTATAAGACAGCCTACTATTTAATTTTTCTAATATATTACTATCTAAATAGTAATATCTATTTATTATTTATAAATATTTAGTTAGTATATATGAAAGTAGAGTACAGCTTATCTTACCTATTTAACTTAGTAGACTTTAAGTGCTATTTTTGAATCATAATATACTAAATATACACCCCCTTTCCTTAAAAAAAGCTAATCTAGTATTATGTTGTAGATTAGGTTATTATAAGAAGACTATAGCTTTAGTAATTATAAATATCTCTTATATAAGTATATCTCTATTTTATATTATAGTTACTTTATATACTTACCTTAAATAGTACGAGTTATGCTATAAGTATACATAATAAAAAAATACACCTTATTACTATTTATTAATTAAAATAATTAGTAAGTTAAACTAATAGAGTAATCTAAGAAAAACTAAGTTTAATTAAAGTTAATATTATTTACTTTATAAAGATAAGCCACACACGTCTATACTAAGCACTCTAGGATATCCTTAAATCTAATTCTAGAATTAGGAGTAAGATTAAGGCTTAGACGGCTCTAGCGCTTATTTAATTAGCTAATATATATAACCTTAAGATATAGTCTAATATATAACTATATTTTCTTTAATAGTTTTTATAATATACTATTAAGTTACCTCTCTGAAACCTGCTGTTATTTTTTCTATTAACTAAATAAAAGACCTATTAAAGCTCTTATGTTCTTATGCTTCTTAAATCTATTACTTTATATTAAATACCAACCAGCTATCTAGTATTAGCTTATTAAAAGAGAAATATAATAATAAAAAATATAAGATAAAATAGAGTAGGTAGCCTTAGATATAATAGGTATAATAGTAAATAATATAAATTAATATAATACCAAAATTAAAGCCTATGCTTTAATAAGTAAGTTAAGTATTATTAATAAAATACTATTATTATACGCATATATAAAGCTAGAAAGGCTCTATATATTTTAGTAATATAGTTATTATATAGCTATATAACAAACGGCTTCTTACATAAGTACTGTAATTTTTAGAGCTATAAAAAAAATACTTTTAGTTTAACCTCTAAAAGCTATAAAGAGTTTAGATTATTTATATTCATAAAGGCTAGGTATAGTAAAGTAGAGATATAATAATAACTATACTTAATAAAACACTATACTATCTAGAACTATATATAGTTTTTTATTATTAGTAATAATTCTTATATCTCTTCGCAATGCTATTTATTCCGGACGATAGTTATTAAAATACAGATATATAAAATAAATAAATCTAATATCTTTAAATTAGAATTATTTATTTTTGGGCTTTATATTATTTTCTAATATTTATACCCTTACCTAACTACTTCTTTAGTATAAAATTATAATCTCTTAGTTCTCTCTTTTTTACTTTATCTCCTGCTAGAACTACCCTTATAATATCTTCTAAAAACTATTATTATCTTAATATAGTAACAATTTATACTAAGATAGGAAGCTTTTTTTATTTATTATATATAATATTATTATAACGCGCCTGAAAGTCTCTACTTAAAATTACTAAATCTATATATACTATATCTTAGTATTATAAAAGACATGTTTAGGTATCTAGTTAAAAACTTCTATTATCTAAGTATAATTAAATAAAATTAAGCTTTTTAGATTTATTTAAATACACCTAGCCGTACCTATCTGAATGTGACTGGTTATAATTAAGTTTTTACTTATTTTAATATAAATAAATATAATTAAAGCTCTTATACTTACTAACTAAGCTACTCTAGTAAATATATTATTTTATTTTAATAATAGAAAATAAAAAGGTAATTTTATATTATATAAGCTATTACCCAAAGCGCAGGAGCTTTATAATAAGAGAATTTAAATATAATAAGAACTAAAAAGTTACTAAATATAAGATTCTATATAAAAAGCTTAGCCTATTATTATTAGGACTAATTTACTAATATATTTACTAAAATACTCTACCTATTTTCTTTAGAAGAAACCACTTTATTATTAAAGATATATTTAGTATTAGAGATTTCTTTTATAAGAATTTATATACTACAGGCCGTATCCGAAGTCTAATACTAAACTTTAAGAAGTTAGGATATAGCGGAATTCGCGAACTACACTCTTAGTTCTTAATTAAGTATTACTAATAATAAAAGCTTTTAACATTCTTTCTTAACTTACTAAGCTGAATCTTTATTGCTTTTTTGATACTTAAAATGCTATTAAAAGAGATAATAGCTATAGCTAAAACTACTACTTTATAGAAACTAGAGATTTTCGTTTATAGCTATTCTTTACCTAATTTTAGACTTTCCTAAAGCTTCAGACCTTTCGTCTTCTTAATACTATAAGTAAAGTCTTTAGTGTTATAAATAGCTAAGGCTTTAAGAAAGTAAGCCTAAAAGAAGTTAAAGTTTAAATATAGTAGAAATTAATTTTCTAATAACATTCAGATAAACGAGCGTGGGGAATTTTAGTAAGAATATTATATAAAAAAAGTAAATAAAAGTAAGTTAGAATAATAATTCTAATATTATCCTAGCTTATAATAGGTAATTATAATTAGTTATCTTAATATACAGGTATAAATAAATTACAGAATAATAATTATATCAGGTTGCGGGGTCGTTTTATACTAACTAAAATTAATAACTATTTCGCTTTTCTTTAACTAGATGCAGGGGAAAGATATAGTAGGGTAGTAAAATCTAACTCTATAATCTATATAAAATACTATCTATAAACCTTATTTCTATAATAAGAGCTAATATAAAGAGATAAATTATTAAGTTTTATATAAAATAGATAATAATAATTATCTACTAACGCCTAGAGTAGAGCCCCTGAAAGACTATAATTAAATAATTAAATAATTAAATTATAAAGAACCACAACCTCTCTAGTTATATATATTCTATTATTAGTATAAAAATAGTCCTACTGCTGCTTATATTATCGCTGGTTATTATTATACTACTATTTTAATTAATATTATTTAGGAAATCACTCTTAAATAAGAACACAACATAGGTAAAGGAGATAAAGAGATAAATAAAATTAAAGAAAAAGTAAGAAAAGAATAGAAACGTGAACTATGTTATGAAAATAACTTTAGAAATTTCCTTTAAAAAGCTAAGGACGTTAATTATATAGACTTAGAGCATAATAAAATACAGAAAAGCTAAAAATAGTATTTATTAAATTAATAAAAACTAAAAATAAGATAAAGAATTAAAAGTTTTTAGAGTACGCGTAAGTATATATAGTATATAATAACTTACCAAGCCCATTAGCACCTAAGGTGTAAGAATAATTAAATTAAATTAAATTAAGATATAGTAATCTTATAAATTAAAAACTATAAATAGTTATTCTATTTAAATATGTGCTTACAATATCAATAAAGGGATTATTAGAAAAAAATTAATAGAAAAAAATTAATAAAAAAAGATCTTTAGAAGTTAATCTTTAAAAGGATTAATAGAAGAAGCTTAGTATATAAGTAATAATACTACTTAAAAAACCAGCACTTAATTATATTTTCTATTATAAATATTTCTTAAAGCTAAAATACATACTTTCTTAAAGTATAGAACATATATATAAATGCTAATATCTATTTTATAAGATTAAATTTAACAGACCTAGTTTATTAAAAGATTATTTTAAAAGAGCTTATATCTAAACCTAATAATTTACAAAAAATATCATACTAGCTTTAAATTTATCTAGGAATATACTAGGTAGGATAAAGTAAATATTAAAGATCTTTCTAATAAGAGTTCTAGTTATAATTACTTTAAAAAGTTTAAATTAAAAGCTATGCTAATATTATAATAGATATAAATATTTTAATAATATCCCTAATAGGTATATCTGCTTAAGAGTAGGAGAAAATATTATCTCTAGAGATAAAGTTTATTTTCTATTCTTTCTTTAATTTCTTTAGCACCAAGCATATTTAGTAAAATTATTTTAAAGATATAAAGGAAGGCTATTATGTAGAAAGAAATATTAAGAATAGTTTATAATTTTTAAAAAGCTTCTTAAGTATAACTGCCACTTAATATATTTATGTTTTTAAAATATAAATTAATATTATTAAATAGTGCCTGCTCCTCCCTTATTTAGCTTCTATATAGATATTATAATTAAAATCTTATAACTAGTATATATTACTAAATAAGAAAGATTATTTAGCTCATGGCGAAGCTATATTAAATTTTATAAATATTACTAATCTTATTAAGTAATTAAGTAAGTAATAAGTAAGCAACTACTCTATAAGGCTATTAAGTAAGTAAATAAGTTAATAACTTTTTAGTTAGGTAAGTAAGTAAGCTATAGGAGATTTTACTTACTTACTTACTTATTAATAAGTCTATTAAAAAGACTAAGATAGTTATTCTTTTACTAAAAGCTATTAATAAGTCTACTAAAATTAATATATAAAGTTTTTAGTAACCTAGCCCTATTCTTGTACTAGCTTAGTACTTAAGTTTAAAAAAATATCTAAGGTATTAGCTACTCTATCTAATGCTAACTATAACTATAAATACCTTAAAAGCCAAGATTTATTCCTATACCTAGCTTAAAGTTAATGTATAAGGGGGTAGTCATAATATTAACTATCCTATTTAAATATAACTAATATACTAAATCTCTAATATATTAGAAGTAAAGTTTTATTAATCTGGTAGTATTCTCTATTATAGCAGATAATAATATTTAGTAGACTTAATAAAAAAAGGCTTTAAAAAAGCTATTTCTTTTTATTTATTTCTTTAAAAAGATATGACCTCCTGTAGTAAACTCTTAAAACTAATTAAATAAAGTAAATTTAATTAGTAAAATCGTATCTAGATTATGGTAGTAATTAATAAGATTAATAAGATTAACTAAAATACTCTTAAGAGCTTAAGAATTAGGAGTTAGTTATATATATATAATATTCTTAAGATTAAAAATCTAAAAGTAAATTAAAAAAAAGTAAATAGAAAATTAACTTACCTTCTTATACTAAGTAATTAACTTAGGGATAGGTTTAATGTTTATTTTTTTATATAGATTCTACTATATCTCTAACTTACTTAGATTAGAGCTAAAATAGACTCTAAACTTAGTCTTATAAGTTTTTACGTGATAATAAAACTACTTCTTACTCTTAGCAAACCAGCCTTAATAAATTATTAGTTAATTAAATTCACTTAATAAACCAGTAGTTAGATTAGGTTTGAAGCTATAGAATCTAGACTAATAGTTACTAATAATACTAGTAATAACTATTAAGCTAAAGTTACTATAAAGAGAACTACCTATAAGACTACTATTATTAGTAGTAGAAGCTATATTAGTTATATTAGCAGAACTATTAGAAACAGATAAAGAGATTATTAAATACTAAGAATCTACTATTTAACTTAATATACTACCTTTTACGTTTTTATCCTTAATAGGTATTATAGATTATAGGTAAGAGAAGGTACATATATAGGAAAGTATATATTTATAGTATATAAACTATAACTTTTATTAAGCTACTAGCGGAGATAAGCTTACTTAAGAAGATAAAATAAAAAACATAATTAAATAACTTACCTACTATTAATAGAGACTTTATATGTAATTAAATAATATATAAAGCTATCTAAAAACTAGCTTAGTTATAAGTCTATACTAATTCTACAGATACCTATATACTTTTAGATCTAAATTAGAATAGGAATATTAGATACTAAAATTAGTAGAAAAAAGTAATTTACTACTTCTATTATTAATAGTTATGTTTAACATAAACTATATAGTACTACTCTAGTACTTTTCTAATAAATCTAGCTTAGTTATTAGGGTTTAATATAGTATTCTATTTATCCTAGGTTTTTCTCTAATAATCTTAGTACTTATATTATTCTTATTTATATACTTTTTTAGTAACCTATTATAAATTAATCGCTAAATAGAAATACGCTTTATAGGTAACGTACTTCTAAAATAATAGTATAAAATATTATATTTATTATAGTAATTATTTTATAGTTACTTTAGACTCTACTATCTACCATTACTACTGCTTTTTTAAAAGATAGAGGTGATATATCTAATCTTAGTATACTCTAGTCAATACTTAGCTTATTTAAATATATTAGAATAGTAGTAATAGTAAGCTCTATAAATAATTTACTTATTTTCTTTCTTATCTAATAGAACGCTCTAGATTTATTATATTTTTCTATTTATAATAGTATAAAGTACTTACTATAGAGATAACTATACACTAAATCTAAAGCTTAATATAAATAATATTTATAGCTTTTAATATAATTATCTAAATTCTATATACTAATTAGCTCTGCTTTTACTGCTAATAGTGTCTTTATAACTAGTATTATTAATACTAGTACTTTACTAATTAAAGCCTTAACTATATTAAAATTATTAATCTTTAGAATGTTTAGAGCTAGTAAGGTTTCTCCAGCCCTTCTAATAGTTACTCTCCAGATTTAGATACTAAGTAGGCCTAGTAGAGATATTTATCTAAATTAGATAATAACTAAAAATAATAATATAACTAGATATAGTAAGAAATATCCCTTTTATATAATATTTCTATACTAACTATTTTCTTACTAAACACGATATTTATTTTACTCTCTATATATAATTAGAGTATACGGTTGGTATCTTAGTATTTTAGTATAACTTTATATAACTAAAGTTAGTTTTAATAGTATTTTTTTTTATAATAGTTTAAGTAAAAAAAGTTAATTTAAAAGTTCATTATATCAAGCACTCACTTCCTTTATATTAAAATGAATAAGGAGAATAGGAAAATTATTATACTTAAGTAAATAACCTAACTTTATATTATAAATTTTTTATCCGAACTTCTTCATATCTTTACTTAAATACTTCTGAATTTAATTCTTTCTATTTATATAAGAACTTGCTAGTTTTTATAAAATAGTTTTTTACTTTAGCTATCTATATGTTATGCTTTATTACTATAATTCTAAGTCTAAGCTAACCTAATAAACACTAGTTAGTAAAAAATTAGATACTTTTTTATAAATTTTTTATATTATAATTCTGTTTTTATATTATCTCTAATATAGTATCTCCTTCTTCTAAATTATTAGGCGTTATTTTTAATTTATATAAAGCCTAGAAGTTAGCGCGGTTACCCTAGCCCTTTTTAAAAATATTCTTTTTATTAGTTATTAATTATATAAAGTAATTTAAGTAGGGCATGAAATGTTTTTAAATAACTCCACTACTTCTCTAAATAATAGAATTAAAAGTTAAAGAAAAAGAAATTAAGTATTTAATAAGCTCTTTACTAAGCTACTTATAAGCTAGTACTATACTATTATTTTCTAGTTCTCTTTTTAGAGTATAATTATTATAAAAGTATTTAAATACTAGGATTAATTAAAAGTTTTATAATTAATTTATTTTATTAAGAAGCACCTCAGCACTAGTATGGTTTTTATATTTAGACTTTAATATACTATAATAAATATAAAGGAGTTGGCCTTAGCTTACATTAATACTTAAATAGTAAATAATATCTTAAATACTACTAATATTCTTTTAATAAGAGTGTGATTTAAAGGTGCTTAGTTTAATTTAAAGTTCTAATATAGCTAATACTTTTATAAATATATACCTTAAGGAGAAAATATTTAACTTTTTATTTCTCTTACTCTAGTCTATAACTTCTAGAGCGTAATAACGCTTAGTAAAGGTCTTTAGATTTCTAATAATAGTAATATTATCTTATTAGCTTATATTAAGTATAATACTAAAATCAGTATAAATTATACAGCTGTTATGGATTAGGATATTTTATAATTTAATATTCTTATATCTAATTATATATTTGTAAATAAACACTAGGTTGTAAGTAAGGCATCTAAATAAACACTTAAAAATAATATTTTATTCTTTTATTAAAGAATTTCCTAAATCTAATATTATTTAAAGATAAGCTGTAAGATTTCTATTATTAGTAACTAATATTAAGAGTATACTTAGCTTATAACCATAAGTATATATTATAAATATATAGATAATATATAAGTAGGAGGATAGTTGTTTAAGAATTTTAACTTTATTCTAAAATATTTATTTAGCCCTATTTAATTGCTAGTTATAGTATTTATAAAAAGTCTTATATATGAATTACTAGCTAATTATATTTTATATTATTTTAATAATAACACTTCTACCCACGCCGAGGTTTTTTAATAATTTTAAAAGATAATATATTATAATCTATAATATCTAAATACTGGCCCTTATAAATAGATTTAAATATAGTATTTATATCTATTAGAGTTAGAAGGACTATAAGGCTGTTTTATATTTTTTTAACTTAAAATAAGTTTAGTCAGCTATAAACCATAAGTTACGTCTTAAATAAATTAAATAAAATAACTAATATTCTCTTCCAGACATGCTATCGGCGTAAAGGTTGATAGTAAAACTTAGTAAAATAATAAAATTATAGCTTTATAAAGCTATAGAGTAGTAGAAAGTCTTATAATTTATTTTTAGCTTAATAAAGTTAAGATACAGGTGTAGTTACTAAGCTCTATAAAAAGTAAACTCAAAAACTCAACCCATTACATAAAGAATTTTTTTATTATTTTTTTTATATATATAAAAATACTTACTTTACTTTCAAAAAAAAAAATAAAAATAAAAAAAAAAAAAAAAATAAAAATAAAAAAAAAAAAATTAATTAATTTGTGCTGCGATAGCCTTATAGGCAAAATTTATAAATACTTAAAAAAAAATATCTTATAAATATTATTTATAAAATCTTTATATAAGTTAATAATAGGCACGGTTATGTTACTATTAAGTATCTTATTTAACTAATAAACTAAAAAAAAGAGAACTTTAATTATAGTAGCTTAATAACTATAACTAAACTAGTAACATTTATTTATTTACTTAAATAGAAATATTACTAGAAGATAACTAAGTAAATAAAACATAAATAGAAGTTTTAAGTCTCTAAAATAGAATAGAAATTTACTAGCTAATAAATAACGTATTAATAAAGTGCTTCTGCCTATATTTTATTACAGAAAAAAATATTAAGTATTAGAGAACCATTCATTAACAAAATATTATAAGTTATAATTAGATATATTAAGTAATTAATAGAGACGTTAATAGATTTCTATACTGTATATATAAATATTAGCTTTAGATATACTAACTTCTTAAGAAGTGTTTTATATCACTTATATAGCATTTTACTAACATTAAAAAGAATTAAAGTAAATAAGGTTAGTAATAGAGGTAAGTTAAGAAATTAGTTATATAATAATTACTATAAGATATTATTAATATATCTGCTAGGTATTAGTAGTTTATTTCTCTAATTTTTACGCGAATTTAAATTATTTCACTGCTAAGATTTATTTAATTCTGAATAAATCTTAGCGGTTATGTGACTTAGTTTACTAGTATCTTAACTCTTTAATTCTATCCCTTAAGATATTATACTTAACACTATAGAATTCTTAATCTAATAGTAAAGTACTATTTATATTAGAGCTAATATACTTTAAGTAATAACTTCTTTATCTAATAATTTAATCTCTAGTAAAAGTATCTTACTATTTTTCTCTTTAGAAATAATACTACCTGCTAATACTGTTATACTGTCTGGTATACTTAAGGTATATAAATTTATCATACTAATACCATCTCAAGCTAAGCGGAAATTAAATAGAGATTATCTAGTTCTACTATTTTATAAGAAAACGTTTTTAATAGGAGTTAAGTTAAAAAAGCCTAAACTAAATAAAAATAGTTAAAACTCTAGCTTATAAAATAACTATATCTGCACCTACTCCAATACAGTAGCCCCAGAATTTCTATAAAATTTTAATAATATATACTTAAAAATTTATAGTTATAGTAAGCTGCTGTCTTTGTTTATATTATTTTTATTAAAATAGCCGTTAAGTATACAGCACAGTAAAGTCTACTTTATAAGAAAAACTTGGAGCGGTACGTGAGCTGGGCTATAATAAGCATGTTATGCCGCCAGTCCCTAAATAATACTTATCCTGTTAAGCTTACCTAAAAATGTTGAATGTCTAGTGGCTTTGTTTTACTCCTTCACCGTGTAGTGGCCTTTTAACTCATTCGCCTTTGCCAGGTCATCGCGTCGTCTAAAGTGGTATTTATCATTAACCAACCAGAATGCTTACCAGCCACCCAACATCCCAGCCTTCTAGCCTTACTAAGATAATAATAAAGCGTCCTTGCTAAACGCGTTAATAAACTGAAAACACCCTCACAGCATTTCGCGTGACAACAAGTTACCTCCACCCCCATTTAAAAACCGTGATCTAGACTGATTCAGGATTATTTAAGGTCTATGAAGTCATATCGATAACGTTCAGACCGCTCTAAAGCTACGTAGAATAACAAGTCAATACTTAGAGAGGGTTAGGCCAGACTTAAGCCGTATTAGAGATATAAATGTTAGTGGGTATACAGATATAGATGACCCTCTAAAAAAGAACAAAAGCGGTCAGACACTGCTATGGTGGGCGGCATGAAAGGGACTTAATAATGTGGTATGGCTACTGCTTAAGCGAAACAATGTTAACCTAATGCTGTTAATAACCACGTGAACAACCGGACGTCATTAATGGTTGCGGTACAAAATAGGCATAAAGCAGTAGTGCGGCTGCTGTTAGAACGAAATAACGTCAAATTTAACATCCAAGACAGAAGCGGCAAGACACTACTGTGGTATACAGCATGGTTTGGTCACACTATAATAGCAGAATTGCTGCTGGGGCAGGATGGCATTAATGCAGAATCAAAAAACGAAAGAGACAAGACGTTATTATGGTCATCAGCAGCAAAGAGCCACACAGCTATAGTACAGCTGCTATTAAGGCAGGACGATATCAATCCAAATGCTTAGAGCCATAGTCAAACACCACTTATGCTCGCGGCACGGGAGGGGCATCATGAGGTGGTACAGCTGCTGCTCAGGAGGCATGGTGTTAACCTAGATATTCACGACTTATATAGTTGGACTGCTCTTACGTTTGCAGTGAATTAAGAATAGGAAGAAGCTATGCTGTCGCTGCTGGAATAGGGTAATGTAAGTGCAGTATCTAGAGCTAACGCTCTGTTATTCACGGTGTTTAGAGGGCATGCTGCCGTAGTGCAGCTGCTATTAAAACATGGCAGTATTAATGAGAAAGCTAAGGCCGGGGCAATCTGCATGGCTAGTCGCTCTGACTATAAGGCTGTTGTTCAATTACCGCATGAGGGCCAGGATATGCCAGGGCAGGTCAGAGAGTTAAGTAACCCTAGTCATTTAATAAAGGCATTACTCATAGGAATATAGACTCTATGCTGCTGAACCCGTGCAGAATCCGCTACCAGATATCAATTAATAGAGTCTACAACCCACATCTGATGCATATCCTGATAATCTATAAGTAGCTAATATTCCATGCGGAGACCCAAGCACCACAGGGGTACAACCAATACACTCAAGTATTTACTCAAGTATTCATAATGTCCCGCTGAAACCGTTTTCTTTGTTAATTAGATTCTCAAGCGAAGAGACCTGTGCAGATGAGGGTGGAGAGTTACTATCTAATTAAACAGCATTAGATTAAACTAGGATGGAGCCAATAACCCCCGTCTTATGTAGTACTAGCTGTCACTATAGTATGAGCTGCTTAAATGGACATGCCGATTTCAGTAAGTCACTCATCCCTATTCAATTAAAGAGTTTATTTAAAAAATTTTAAAATAAAACTTTATTTTTAAAAACTTTTTGTTAACTTTAATATAGCTTCTAATATTGTAGCACATTGCTTGGAGATGAAAAGCGACCTTGAATTGCTTAATATCGGAGAAAAGGTTGCACCACCAATTCTACATAGTATCAAGAACATTTCATTATCTATATCATTTCTTCTTGCTTCTTTGAGTGAGAAAACACGTGTGGATGGAAATACACTAGTAGGAAGACGTCATGTGTGGGTAGAATCGCTAGTCTTAGATATAGGTAATAGTTTTAGTATGCCTATTCCTATATTAAACTAGAGCACACGTTGATAACAAATTCTAGAGAATTTATAGCAAACCTTACGTGAGTGTGGTGCCTCAAAGACGTGCAACCAATTCAGAATAAAGGATAGAAACATTAGTTTCGGTAAGTATATTATTATTATATTTAAAGCATATTCTGAGTGCAATTCCCCAGATCGTAGGAGATCAGAATACCTAGAATTTAGGGGTAAGAGTAAGGGTGCCAGCCTAAGTATGCAGAGCTTTATATAAGACTACTTTAGCTACAAATTTTAGTATTTCCATAGTAAGGATTATAAGAGAATGGAGGACATACATTAAACTTAGCTCTTTTTTTTAATATATTAATAGTGCATACAAACCCCCCCCTTCTGGGGGAAATTTATATAAGAGTTCTGAAGTCTAAGCTAAACCTTAATTTATATGTAATATAAATTATTTTATTGGCGTACGGAAGATTCCAGAGACCGTTTGAGTCCGCAGTATATGAGACCTAGGGACAAATTCTTATAACCTCTTATTTACTAACAGTGGTTCGGACATGGCGATGATGACGTAAATAAAGCTTTTGTCTACTGTTAACTATCTTACAGTACTTAAACTGCATGACTTAGGTAGAAATTCCTAGAACTCTATCCCAGGTGTCATCTCTGTACGCTCTTTTAGGAGACCAAGGGGAATAAGCTTTAAGACATTCTTGAATACATTAATGTGGCGGATGTTGTGAAGGGTTAAGGGGACTTACTGCATGGAAATGTTCTCTAATCTTCTCATTAGGCGCGCCTCGTAGAAAATGTTTGCGGCAACCATCCTTTGCTATCTTACTATCACTTATATCCACCTCTGTTTAGGTGATGATGTCTTTTGGTATCGCGTTTTCAATGAGAATATAACCGTCTTCCCTTGCGTCGCTTTCGAGACCGATGTCTTCAGATACACTAGTATTAGAACTGCGTTTCTCTAGATCTCCACACTGCGTCCAAGTAGAGTCTATAGCAACACTATCAGCAGTAATGCCCTTTGCCGATGTCGAATTATCTGTAATAAGTTCCTCTGCCATTTCTGTGTTGGGCTGGCTGGTGTAGTGTAAGAAAATATATACTTTTCGGCCTAGAGATAATCGAAATTTGATATGACTTACCTTACTTACCCTCCTATCTTAGGTGCTTAGGCCTCTGTGTCACGCGTGGCGCTAGGCCCGTTCTAAAAGAACAACACCGCACCGAGATTTAGGAGAAGTTTGCAGGGAAAATATTATGAACTCAATTAACTTCGAGGCTCCCTTTTTTGTATAGAGGGTAAACTAAACTTCATACAAATTTTCGGCTCAGCGCGGAGCTGAATTAGCTTTCACGTGATAGAAGGCCTGAACTTCTAAGGTAATAATTATAAGTATTCAACGTGTCTATAATAGCGAAAATAAAATTCTGCTAACTTCATCTACCATGAAACCCAAAATCTACTTCGCGAGCAGCCTGCCTTCTTTGAATTGTTTCTAGACTCTACTTCTTTAGACCACACTACCTGGACCGTGTGCCGCCACTCATCCTTTGTTACACTTTCGGCATTAACTAATTTCCTGGAGTGGTATGCGCTTTAGTGCATGACTATGAGAGAATAAGCTCTCCGCGTAGAGTCAAGGATGTACATCCTTCACTTACTTTAATCCTCACCATGAAAATACTGAAATTCGTAGCCAAAGCAGTCCCGCATAAAGCTCCCAGAGCTGGAACCCTCCTGTTCACCCCTGAATTCCGAGTATTCTGACCTCCTAGGATCTGGATGTTGCGATCAGTATATGTTCAAAAAACAGTTTTTTAAAGATTTTAACACGCTTACCTATACCGTCACTCCCATGTTGTATCCGAAGTTTATTACATGTCTCTAAAGTATCCCACTCTGTTGGAGTATTTGGCTCTTCTAGTGTTACTATTAGCATTTACTTAAATTAAAACTAAAGGAGAGGCTTACCGAAACCTTTACCTAAGTTCATAACTGGTAATTCTGCCTGTATTTGATTTCTAGTGGTTAATATATCTCTATTAAGGTGCGCCTTCTCGCTCAAAGTAAGAATAGATAGTAAGGATAATATAGTATTCTTAATATTATACAGTATTAGTAGCGTAGTCTCTTCTCTAGTAATAGGTAGTATAGTACTATTTTCCATATTAAAGTAAAGTTTCTCCTGTCCATCTGTTTATATAAGGTTAGGTCTTACTTTAATTAAATAGGGATTAGTAACTTACTAAAATTAGCATATCTATCTAAGTAGCTTATCCTACAGTGATGACTAGCCCTATATAAGATTAGAGTTATTAATACTATTTAGCTGGATAGTGGCTCTCTACTCTCATTTATATAGGTGTTATTAACTTTAGTCTAAGATAAAATCAGGTAGCGTAAGGATCCAGAAGGTTACTACTTATTATCTCTATTATTTACTTCTAAAATAAAGTTAGTTAATACTCTCTATCTTATGCTGCCTTGGTGACTGGTCTTGACTATTAGGAAATAAAAGAGTCCTAAAATTAATCATTACCTAATTAGGTTGTGCGTATATTTAATATAGATAATCCTTATTTTTAAAGAAGTTATGCCTGTAGTTTGCTGTAACTTCCCTACTATCTTATATATCCTATATTACCTAAAGTATTACTCTTATTTTTCTAGATACTACCTTAATGATAAATCTTGTGTAGGACTTATATAAGTAATTAACTAGCCTAATCTAGTTACCTTTTTTTTTATAATAAACCTAGTAAATAACTAGCTTATTAATAATATCTAGCCTGTAGAAGTCTAAGACTATGCTGTTATTATATATCTTTAGAGGCACAAGTTCTCTAGTTAGCTCTCTAATATATTTATCTTTTCTAAACGCTAACTCTTCTTAAGAAGATGCGTGAGCTTAGATGCCTTAACTCTTTACACTATACTATATAATCTAGTAATAGTTTTTTAGTAAATTAGATATGTAATTATATTATATTACTTAACACAAGTCACACTTATAATCTAGTAGTGTCTATATAGGGTTTATAAGCTAGTTCTATTACTAATTTCTTAGCTTAAGCTAGCTATCTACAGGCTTATAGGAGTTTATTTTAAGATACTAAACTAATTCTAGTAAGAAAAGCAGATCCAGTATCAAGATCCTAAATTTATAAAGCCGGTTAATAAATTAGTGCTTTTCTTTAACTAGAATATAAAACACATTAATATCTTCCTTAATTAGTTTATGGTAAAAGTCTTAGAATACGTAATATAGTATCTCTAGAGTGAATAGAATAAGATAGAATAAACCTAAACTAAATTCTCTATAAATCTTTTACTATTTTCTTCTATTCACAAGCCTTATCTTAAGTGCCTTATATTTAGTTTATGGCTACTAGAGTTAGTTTAAAATATTATTAATATAGTGTTTATTAGTCTAAATTATACTAGCTCTAGCTTTATTTATTTCTAAAATAAAATTAAGCTTAGCTAGTTATACTAGTAGGATATTTAGTTTATTATTTACTTTATATAGCTAAACGCTCGTTATAAAAGCTGTAGCTTTTCTAATATAATTATTTATAATTAGCTAGAATATATTTACAGGTAGAACTTTACTACTTCTTTAAGCCCTTATTAAGACTATATAATGTTTAATTATCTTCTTACGTAAGATTACTATAGTTAAATGAATTAATATAAGTTAATTAGATTTCTAGAAAGTAAACCCTAGACTATAATCTAAGGCCTAAATTTCTTTAATTAACTTATTCAATTCACTGGAACATGTTAAGCTCTTTTTTTTAGAAGAGAAATTAAAAACACTAACGCTTTTTTATTTTATAACTATAGGTATTATATTAAAATAACTAGAACTTATACGCCGCTGCTCTCCTCTTAATAAGGCTTAATTAGACTTTTATTTATAAAAGCTATTATCTATAATAGAATATTACAAGCGTCTTTCTTAGTATTATGTTATCTATATATAGTTTTCTAAAATATTTCTATCTCATACACAGACTCGTATATTCCTATTATTTCGTATATATTTATAGTTTTGCGTAGTTTTATTATCCTGTAGATAGTTATTATTCTATAAGTTATCTATTACGGACGGTAATAATAAGGTAACTATATTTAAGAAGCTAAGAGAACTAGTAATAATAGCTAATAAAGCTCTAGAATAGAAACATATATTTAAGCTAAAAAGAAAGAATTATAAATAGATATGGGATATATTAGCACAGGCTAAAGCATAAGCTAAAAAGTAAGAATAAAAATACAAAACTATACTAAAGAATTAAAAGTAGTAGTTCACGTGACTAAGAAAGGCTTAGTAGATAGAAATAAAGTAAGATAATAAAACCTCTAGTAGCTCTAGTAGTCTCTAGTAGTATCTAATATATTAAATACTAGTACAGAATATACGCATAAAGGATTTACTATAAGTATAAAGTATTAAACAGTTTATAATTACTTTTAGTTTTTTATAGTTACTCTAAAATTAAGATTTATATCTTAAGTGAAATAGTTTAATACTATTCTGTTAAATTTTAATTTACTATATTATTTTCTTCTTATTCTCTACTAAGATAACTAACTTCTACTAAGTCTAATAAGCTATCTAATCCGGAAGTAAGAGAACTATTAAGTATTATATAAGTAATTAAATAGCTTATTACTAGTATAATTTATATTAATAAGTTAGTAACTTATAATATTATAATTATTATCTCAAGAGATTAGGAAGGACCGTTAGATAGAATTCTAATAACTAATTATTAAGAGTCTATAATAACTTACTACAAGAACGAACAAGAACTTTACTTGTTATTAGAGAATAGTAGTAAAGAGAAAGTTATAGTAGAATCTTTATCTATAACTAGAAATACATCCGGGGGAATAAAGAGTATATAGTAGGTTATCTAGAAACAAAAAGTAGCTATTATAAAGCTATAAAATACTTTAGTAAACTTATAATAATAGTTTAAAATTAAATAATAAGCTATAGTAATTTAGAAAGGAGAAACGGCAAAGATACAACCTTCTAAAAAATTTAATAGAAATTAAGATAATCTTAAGACCTTCATGGCAGTAATAGATCTCTACTATTAATTTAATTAAAAGTTATTTCTAATTAATTAGGATTAGATTTTGGTAGCTGGTATAAATATAATAAGTAGAGCTATATAATAGTTTAAACCACTAGTAAAAAACTATCTTACTAATAAAAACCTAAACTTAGAAGTAGTAGGGTTAACTAATTATAATAGTAATATATAATAAGTCTTCAAAAATTACGAACGTTTTAAGCAGGAAATGATTATTGTTTTTAGAGAAATTAATAAGAAAACTAAAGTAATTTAAAAGCTCTAATAACTTAAGTAATGTATATTAGTAACTAACTATACTACAGAATTTAAATAAATCTAATTACAACTTAATTAAGTAGACTAGCTATTGGTTATGATATACTATAAAGAACTAAAAAACTAAATTAAGAATAAAATTTCCAGAGGAAAGCGGCTAAGCATCTTATTAGAAATTATTAAATAAGTAGTAACTATTAATAACTAGTAGTACTAATAAGAGTAAAAGAAAAGAGTATATAAGAGAATAATAACCTATATATTTAAGAAAAATAGAAAAGATAATAGAACCTATAACAAAATAAATATTAATATTAAATAAGTATTTATTAGAAGGGGGTAAGGAAAGTAAGTTAAGAAATAAATAAAACACTATACACATAAAGCCTGCTTAAGATACGGGAAACAAGAACACTTTATTAAAAATTATAAATAATAATTATTAGATATTAAGAAAGCTTATATCTAGACTAGGGTACTAAAAAAAATTAAGGTGGTAATAGTCTAAGTAAAACAAGCACTAAATATAGTAACTAAAGAAATAATTAAAAAAAAAATTTAGAAGGAATAATGCTGGGTTTATAGAAGTTATATATACCTCAATTAGAAATACAAATTACCGTATTAGAAAATTAAGGATTATTTAGTAGAATAATTTAATGATATAATTACTATAATATAAAGAACAGCAGTATAATAGTATAACGCAGAAACTAAGAAGAAGACATAAAAATTCTATAAAATCATAAAAAAGGGAGGTGGACTATTTTACAAGAAAAATTAGAAATTCAGGCAGAGAAAGAATTAAGAGATAATAGAAAATAAAGAGCTAATATTTATAATAATTATATAATATATATACTAAAAATACTATTAGATATATAGATTAGAGTACTACTAAAGGGAATATTATGTTACTAAATACTAGAAAATCACTCTAGGAGATAGGATGTATAAATGCTGATAAGTGTTATAATTAGTAGAAAATAAGCAGTATAGAGAACTAAGCAGAAAAAAACTAGCTATATAGATAAATAAGATTTAATAATAAACACTTATACTAGTTATAACTAACGTAATATACTATCACCCCATCAGACACTATTAGAAAGAAAAGGAAGAGAAAAATCCTTTATTAATGCTATAAATACAGAATAATAACGCCGCAAACAGAATAATAAAAAAGGAATACTAGATATATATAGCTTCTAGCTATATAGGAAAGAACTATAAATAGAATAAACACGCCATACATGTTAAAGAACTAAAGACAAGAAAGATATTATAATAAATAGTAAATAAGAAAGAACTTAATCTATAATAAGAACTAGTCTATATGGATTCAGAAGATAAATTATAGGACCTAAATTCAGATGAACACAAATAACTATTATGGGATAAATGCTAGATAGGATGCTAAAAACACTAGGCTAAATACTATTAGGAAGAATAGTTAGCTACAGACTCACACAAAAAACTCATATATCAAGAATGTTTCTTAGGATGGAAATGTTAGGATTATGGAGAATAAGCTAGAAAAATACATAAAATGCTTAACAAAGAAGCATGTTAACTCTAGAGATATCTAATTTATAGACCTAAAGAGAAAACACTGAAGAAGCGACTACCACTTAGGAGTTAGCTATAGATAAAAAACTAGAAAACTAGTAAACTACAACCAAGCTACTAGAGAACTAAGAACTAAAGATTAGAAATAACATATTAATTATATACACGTAACTAAACTAGAGGAAACATGAAAATAAGCTATATATAAATATATATATTAATAGTAATTAGATACTAATACTTATAGATAGTAGAGCTAGCAAAACACTTATATTAAATAAGTAAATATAAAGATACTAGATACTAACTAGAGTTTTAGATAAACCTATATGAGTAAAACACATAGACGATAGTCCAACAGCATTTAGAAAAAATCTAATTAATCTTAAAATATAAAATATAACTATTAAAGTAGCAGGTTACACGGATAACTGCTATATTAAAATTATAAATTTAGGTAGTAAAGATTTTTATCCTAGGATAAAACTAGCTAGCACGATAGAACCTAATAATTAATTAGAAAATAAAAACTATAGGAATTAAAAATAACTACCACAGATAATAATAAATAAGGGCTATAATATAGATAAAGAAAGCAATACTTCATAATACCACGTTTATTATACTAGACGAATATTAAAAAGAATTCAGAGAATAGTTCTTTAAGGAAGTAAAAGACTAGTTATTAGAATACTAAAAACAGGACTATAAAATCACGCTTAAGGAAAAAACAGATTTGAAACTAGGACTATTATATTAAGTACCCATACACCAATAAAAGAAATTACGAAAATTCTTGTAAGAAAACTAATAAAAAGAATATATATAAACTAGTTAAAGCAAGATGGCATCACTAATACTCTTTATACTAAAAAAGAATAGAAAATTAAGGTTATGTATTAACTACAGACACCTTAATAAAGCTATAATTAAGAATTATTATCTAATACTACTAATATTAGAACTTATGGATAAACTTAGAAGAGCAAAATAGTTTAGCCTCTTTAATATTAAGAATAAATACTATTAAATATAAATAACTAAAGAACATAAATAGATAATAGTATTTAAAATAAGATATAGACTCTTTAAATACTTAGTTATGCTAATAGGACTTATAAACATACTAGTAATATTCTAAGCAATTATTAATCACGTGCTGAGGGAATATCTAGACGTATTTATAATAGTATATCTTAATAATATGCTTATATATATAAATAGGACGCTAAAGAAATATATTAAGTACACTAAGAAAATACTAAGAAAGCTTAAAGAATATAAACTATATATTTAAATAGAGAAATATATGTTCTACAGAACTAAAGTTAAATTCTTAAAATACTTAGTATCCTAAGATAGAATAGCAGTTAACTTAAATAAAGCTAAAAATATTCTATCTTAGCTTATACTAATAAATATAAAAGAAGTTTATTCTTTTCTCAGATTCACGGGTTTCTGTAGATAATTTATTAAGAATTACTTAAAAATCACGTCACCCTTAATGGAATTACTTAAGAAAGATTAATTATTTAAGTAAGAACAACGCGAGAAAGACGCTTTTAGAATATTAAAAAAAATATTCTAATAGCTACCAATATTAAAGATATTTAATTTATGACTTTAAATGGAGATATATATAGATGCATTAGATAGAGCTATAAAAGCCATTTTACTATAAGTATAAAATAATAGATATAAATACCTAATAGACTTTCTATCTCATAAACTCACAACTGCTAAATTAAACTATAATATTTATAATAAGAAATTACTAGCTATAGTTTAAGTATTTAAGAAATGGAGATATTACTTAGAAGGAGCTAAGCATTAAATTATTATATATTTAGACTATAAAAATCTAACAGCATTTATAATAACAAAGAAACTAAATTAATAATAAGTTAGATAGTAAGAACTAGTTTCTACCTTTGATTTTTAAATACTTTATAAGTTAGGAAAAGAAAATATAGTGGCTAACGCACTTAGTTAAAGAGCAGATTATATAAGGGATATACTGGAAATCTATAATATAATACTTAAATAAAGACTAGACGGATCTCTAGGAAGCTTATAAATAGATATTAGAATAGTAGTTATTATTAAAAACACCTAGGAAAAACAGATAAGGAAATTCAATAATAGATAACTATACTAGAATCTAGACTAAGAAACGATTTATGTACTAGATGTATTATAAACTAAGCTTATTAAGAATTAACACTCAGCTAAAATGCATGGACATTAGGGAATTAAAAAAACTATAGAATGAATCAACAGACACTTTTAGATTCCTAGGATATAGAAAAAGATTAGAAATATTCTTTTAGAATGTATTAAGTGTAAAAAGAATAAAGCATTAAGATATAAGAAATATAGACTTATATAACTAATTCCTTTACTAGACCTACCATAAGAATTAGTTATAATAGACTTTATTACAGAAATACTAATAATAACTACCTTTAGAGATTAATAGTATAACATGATACTAGTTATAGTAAACTAATTTATAAAATACACATACTTTAAACTAACGCACATGGAGGTTAAAGTAGATAAATTAGTAACTATACTCATTAGGTTACTAATAGCACGATATAGGTTACTATAAGAATTTATTATAGATAGAGACAAATTATTCACATCAATATTCTAGAAAACATTTATAGGGAAACTAGGGGCTGAATATTGCCTCTTAATAGCATTTTACTTATAAACAGATGGACAAACAGAACGGACAAACCAAACGCTAAAACAATATCTATGAATATACGTTAATAAATAATAAGATAATTGGATTAACTTATTACTGATAGCTAAGTTTATATACAACTCTGCAAAGTCATCAACTACGGGAAAATCGCTATTTTTTGTAAATTACGGCTATAAGCCTACGGCTTATCGAGAACCACAGATTTTAGACAAGATATCAGAATTAGTAAGAGTAAAAGTTAATGAATTACAGTGACTTTACTAAGATATAGTAGGAAAAATTATCTAGAAAGGAGTTCTCAGCAAACAGTAGAAAGACAAATCTAAAGTTAAGAGACTAATCTTTAGAGAAGGGGATAGAGTTTTCCTATTACGAAAAAATTTAGAAATAAAATAACTATTAAGAAAACTGGATCATGTTAAGTTGGGACTATTTAAGGTTAAAAGATAAATAGGATTTGTGAATTATGAACTACAACTACCTAAGGACACGAGTATTTATCTAGTTTTTTATATTTCAAAATTAGAACCAGCACCACTGAATGCCAAACTATAGACAAAATTCAAACTTAAGGAAGATACTACTAAGTATGAAGTTTAATGAATCTTGGACTACCAGCAGTTCAGGCGTTAGTGAAAGTATCTAGTTAGATAAAAGGGTTACGGACCTGAAGATAATATATGGGAGCTAATTAGAAACCTGAAGAATAGTTCGGAGCTGATTGACTAGTACTATTAGATAAACTAATAAGGGCTGTATCCCATGGAAAGGACGACTACAGCACGTTCTAATCCAAACTAAAGGAAGGAGAGAGTAAAGCGAGTTAGGAAGAAGCCGGCACTACGGGTTATAGTGTGTGAGTTTCTTGACCCTAAGAACAAGCTTTAGCCTTCTTAAGAGCCTGGACTTCACAAATGGAGGCTATCTCTTAATCAAACATCTTTTTCTCTTTGGAATCTACTTTCGTAAGCTTATGATGAAGCCGTAATTCTTGAGCTCAGAGCTCAAAACGCTGATCCTTAAGGGAGTCAAGCTAATAACAAAGTTTTTCCTTATCGCAATTAATACGATCCCATTCTAGCTGCGAAATAATTAAGTCGCATTTCACGTTGTGATCAGCACAGACCGAACAGCGACCGGAACTTAGATTCATAAGGTAATTATCGCCTCAATGGGAACAGTTTGAGTAGGGTGTCGGCATGTGATGGGGTTCGCTATGAATCTGAGAAGCTAGGCAGCGAGCACGTATTAGAGATGACTTAGAACGTGTCATTATTAGGGAGCTGGGCAGGAAGGAAAGGAAGTTGAGGGTCTTATAGTCTGGAATACAGAGCGGAGGACCAGCTGCCTTTATACTGCTTATAGAAGAGAGAAACTATCTTCCGAGACGAAGACTTAGAAGAGGGGGATAATGTTATGGACGGTAATAGTAAGGTAACTGTACCTAAGGAGCTGAGGGAACTGGCGACAACGGCCAATGAAGCTCTGGAATGGAAACGTATGTTTGAGCTAGAAAGGAAGACCTGTAAGTGGACACGGGACGTATTGGCACAGGCCAAGGCACGGGCTAAGAAGTAAGGACAGAAATATGGAACCATGCCGAAGGATTAGAAGCAGTAGCTCACGTGACTAAGGAAGGCTTAGCAGACAGAGGCGGAGTGAGGTAACAGAACCTCTAGCAGCTCTAGCAGTCTCTGGCAGTATCTAATATACTAAACACTAGTACAGAATATACGCACGAAGGATTTACTATAAGTATGAGGCGTCAGATGGTTCACGATTACTTTTAGTTCTTTATAGTTACTCTAAAATTGAGATTCATATCTTAAGTGAAATAGTTTAATACTATCCTGTTGAATCTTAACTTACTATATTACCTCCTTCTTATCCTTTACTGAGACAACTAACTTCCACTAAGTCTAATAAACTATCTGATCTGGAAGTAAGGGAACTACTAAGTGTTATATAAGCAGTTAGATAGCTTATTACTAGTATAATTTACATTAGTAAGTTAGCAACTTATAATATTACCATTATTCTATAAATTCTCATTCCGTGAATTATTATTATTTTGTGTATTTTAGTTATTATCTAGTACTATAGCATCTGCTCCTTAGTTAACTATATTCTTATTATTTTATATATTCTTATTCCGTGCGTTTTTATTGTCCTGAGTACTATCACTATTCTATATATTTTCACCTTATATATCTTTATGTCTATTATGTTTCTATTCTTATAAGGCTTAAATAACACGCGCCTTTAGTCTAACTTATAAGTATTATACCTCTTAAATAATGCCCTACAGAATTTGGGAAATTATTTCCAAGTTAAAGGAGGCATAGGACCGCGTTGTTTTCTAGTAAACAGCTAAGCAAAAATAAGGCTATTAAATCTTATCTTTAAATTTTTTAAGTCTACTAAGTATAGCCTTGACTTTTGTGATGAGTGTATTAACTTTTAGAGGTACTTCACAAGTCATCTTACGCATTAGTTCATATTATAAAAGAGATAATATAAGTAGATTACTAGGAAACTTTAAGGTTAGGCGTATATAGCTTCGTGGATTTTATACTAATTAAATTATTTACTATTCTCAGAGAACGGCGGACCTCGTAACTTCTTTATCTATAAAATGTTTATAAGATTATCTTCAGTTTATTAACGCATTTAAGAGTAGAGAATGCCTGTTATTAGCTTAGTAGAAACACGATAGCTAGGTAGCTAGTATGCACTTTAGTTAGTTAATAATAAATATACTTAGATGATAACCTAGCAAAGGTTTATAGGAAACTATAAGCTCAGTCTATTTTAATATAAATTATAGAGTAGGGGAAACTACAAGTCCTAGTCCCTTATACTTTATTAGATATACGTGCTTATCCCCAGCATTACTGTTCCATCCCAAATGCGAATTATAGATTTAGAGACTAATACAGAATATAGGCGTGTCTTAAGGTGGGGTAAATAAGGCATTCGTAACCCACACTCTCCCTTTTAAAAACTTAGAAACGAGTAATTGTTTTTGCAGTGGTTGGTTCTCATTAAACCTCTTCTCTCAATTCAATAACTTATTTATAAGCTACTAAGAATTAGAAGCACGACTTAGCTCTCCTTGATTAACGCGAACCCCAACCACCTCTTTTCTACGTCACGGGATATGGTAAGCTACATAGTTACGCACAGCACAGATATAAGAAGCTTAGCGAGGAGTAAATACAGATTTCGGTTCAGATGAATCTCAGTAGAACGGTGGTGGGCTGCGTTTGCACCGCGAAATAATTGGCTAATGCCAGAATCTTTTCAGGTCCAGCGCTCTCCTATTCATTGGCTGTTCCCAAAGTCTGCAACAACGCGGCCATGTTAACCTGCACTCAGCCCCGGCTGTTAGCACTAGCCTCATTCTTGCCAAAATCACTATAAGTGAGCAGCCTTCTGATTCGCTGTTTCCAGGATCTCCTTGCGCCGTATTGCTGCGAGCAGTGAACTCGAATTGGTATCAAAAGCTGTACGGGTGCTAATTTCTTCGGGTTGATCTGAAGAACTGTCTATGCGATTTCTGAATCGGTCATGCCCGGAGTCGACAACAACCGTGCCACATCGAGGCGAGCGGAGACCTTCATACTGAGTGGTGTGTTGTCGTCGGGAGGAGGAATAAGAAGTACTATATATTAGTTGTCAGACCGACCAGTGTGGATGGAGAGTATAGGAGGGTTGGAGTTGGGCGGATTCAGAGTGACTATGTAGTGAGACAGAGGTTGATTCAATGTTAGATTCTGAGGTATCCCCGTCTGCCTGTATTATGAATGCTTGGTCGGGCTCGTCTGAGTCTGGCATTTGACTATTCTGGGTAAGTTCATTGCCAATGCTGACTTGAGGTGAATCTGGATATTTTGCCACATTCTTGGCTGCTGCCTCTTTGCATGGAACGGTTTCAACGGCGGCATATTTAGCGGTATTTGCAGCAGACAATAAAAGGGAGGGCGGCCGACCCGCTCTAGCCATAGGGTTGCCAGCTCAAACTGTGATAGAGAAGTACCTTCTTGTACTGTGGAAAATCACGTGCCTAGGTTAATTGCGCCTAACCGGATACGTAAGGTGGGGTGCCAAGGCTTTCGCTTACGGGTGGGGTAGAATGGTGTTGCAGCTGCGTTCGAGGTGAAGCCGGTTTCGCTAGCGACTGTAACCGACGCCCCATCACCACACAAATAAAACAAAACAGAATAGAAATGTTCGAGCAATGGCAGAAAGAATGGAAAACCACAGAAAAGGGCAAACACCTGCGAAGAATAGACGACGGGCTCCCATCAAGGCGCACACAGAGCCTCTACGGCCCTCAATCAAGAAACAGAGCATATCTGCTCACACAACTCAGAACTGGCCATTCGTGGCTCGCCACCCACGCCAAAATATTTGGCTTCACCAAGGAGGACAAATGCGAATGCGGAGCACGAGAGACGGTGAAGCATGTCATGGTGGACTGCCCAGAACTCAAGGTAAGAAGGCGACAGCTTCGGAACAAGATAGGAGACGCCTTCAACAGCATCACAGAAATGCTAGGAGGAAGACCTCAGGGAAACCAGGGAGGAGTTAAAGGATGGACAATCAACAACAATGTAATTGACGCAGTGCTTGACTTTGCAGAGGAGTCGAAAAGATTTACATCAAGAGCACCAGACCGGCCCTACAGGGGGGACGGCGGACAAAGAGACTAACACAGGCCCTTACGAGGCTTAAATTTCGTTTTCATGAAGTAGTACAATGTATAGTAATTTTAGAAGGATAGATAGTAGTAGTGGTAACCTGCATATCCTTCGGGAGGGGTCAGGGTAAATGAATTCAAAAAAAAAAAAAAAAAAAAAAAGACTGTAACCGACGGTCAACAACCTCGAACTTCAACATCACCCACCAAAAGCTTTCACACACTCTTTCCCACCTACTCTCTACTTTATATCCCGCCTTTACTTCTCCTCTCGCCTCATCTCGCTCCAACGCACCTCCAAACACTCTCTCTAACCTACCCCCGGGGGCCCTGGGGAGAGAAACTCTGTTGGACCCAAGCGCAGAGCGACTAACAGCCCATAATGCCTCCAGGCTACACCTCACAGCAGGAAGCGGCGATTAGCCAGTTCACGTCGTTCACCCAGGCTGACCGGAACACAGCTATACGCCATCTTAAGAGCTATAATTGGAATTAGGAAGTTGCTGTTAATGTAACTGGCCATTCGTGGCTCGCCACCCACGCCAAAATATTTGGCTTCACTAAGGAGGATAAATGCAAATGCGGAGCACGAGAGATGGTGAAGCATATTATAGTAGACTGCTCAGAACTCAAGGTAAGAAGGCAATAGCTTTGGAATAAGATAGGAGACGCCTTTAACAGCATCGCAGAAATGCTCGGAGGAAGACCTTAGGGAAACTAGGAAGGAGATAAAGAATGGACAATCAACAACAGCGTAATTGACGCAGTGCTTGACTTTGTAGAGGAGTCGAAAAGATTTATATTGAGAGCACCAGATCAGCCCTATAGGGGTGATGGCGGATAAAGAGAATAACACAGGCCCTTACGAGGCTTAAATTTCGTTTTCATGAAGTAGTACAATATATAGTAATTTTAGAAGGATAGATAGTAGTAGTGGTAACCTGCATATCCTTCGGGAGGGGTCGGGGTAAATGAATTAAAAAAAAAAAAAAAAAAAAAAAAAAGACTGTAACCGACATGGGCCTTGTCCCCACACTTTTGTGTTTTTCTGTATGGGGCGTTTTTAGCGCTGCTGGAACCCCACCCAGAATGCGTCCAGCCAGACGCATTCTAGGTGAGAACTTAGGTGCTAGCTAAAGTCTATAAGAAATAGCTTAAGCTAGGCGTCAAGAACCTCGATCCTGTTGTATTACTATATTCTACTTAAAAAATACTCGACCTGTTATACTCCTAACTTTTCTCTTCTTATTCACTATACGTATGTGAAATAGATATCAATTTAGAGAATTAACCTCTCAGCTATGGATTGAGCAATGAAGACGGCTGTTTTATCTAGTTCATTATTAGCGTTAAGGACTATTATGTATCTGTCTAAATATATATTACTCTATTCTCTCTTAAACGCTATCCTGAATAGTTGTTTTATTCTTCCTTTACCTGCTATAAACTCTGCTGTTAGAATGTAAAGACTGTTGATATTTGGGATTCTTTATACACCATAGCGCAGCAAGTTTACAATTCCTCCTTTTATCTTTAGAGCTAGAATTTCTTAAGTTCCTATTTCTGGTAAGTCCTGCAGTCCCTCTACTATTCTTTTACTAATTATTTAGAAGGAAGGAAGAGGCAGCTGAAGTGTATCCTTAAGATATTAGAAAGTCCTATTAAAACTTAGCTGCTGTGTATATTAAAAATTATGTCTTACCTTACTTACCTAGCGCTTAAACCTGTCCCCGTTTTATGAACAACTCCGCTACACAAAACAACTCTATTAAACCTAAGGGTGATGAAAGAATAACGGGAAAATAAACCTAACAATAAAAGAAAATGTATTAAAAAGGCTTGTCAGCTCCATGTTAAATAGCAAAGCTCTAAGGCAGAAAAATCACAGCTATACTCTAAGAAGTTACGCTCTAAACTAGCCGGGGTACTAATATTAAGAGAAAATAATTTAAAGAAAGGTATAAACTCTTTAGAATTAACTATAGATTTAACACCTAAAGACTGTGCCCTTACATACTTTTAATAGTACATAAGGCAAAAAGTTATAGTAGTATAGTAGGCTAATATATATAGATATATCACGACGTGCATTTTCCTTATATATGCGAAGTAAATAGAACTAAAACCTAAAGCTAAAGCAAAATTAGTTAGTATATTCTGATCTTAACTTTATTATACTAATACCAAGCCAGTTTAACGACGAGATGAGGAAAGTAGGATATAGTGAAAGCTAATCAGCTCTTATACGTTAGCGCCGGGAAGCTTAGATAGTAAGCACAGTTATTATATCTAGCCTAAAGTGTTTAGGTAATGCGCTTTACGGGACGCTCTTTTATAAGTCCTATTCCGGCTTTTAAAAGTACCACTTTAATAAAATATAGATAAGTTAATGTATAGTATAATTCAATCGGTAAGTTGTATAGACACTAAGAAGAAGGAGATTCCGCTTAAGATATTAAAAGGGCTCTTCTGTCTATAAAGAGATGAAACAAACGGCCCGTTAATCAACCTGCTAGGTTTATTTAAAGAGATATTCCCAAGTTCTACATAAGCTTTTACTAGTTTTATTAGTACTATATCTTACATAATATAGACACGAGATGATTCGCGATGCGATTGGCTTCAAAGCTATATAAGACAGGAGGCCTAAACAGTCTCTATTAACTATAAGTAGCACGGTTTCTGTGGTTTCCAGCCCACGAAGTGAGATAAATTTAGAAGGTTCTCCACTTAAGTGCTCCTAATAATCCGTGGATTGTAGCTAATAAAGTTAGTAGTTACAGAACCCGCAATCGCTAACGTACAACCGCAAAATAATCTGGACCCAGCAGGTAAGCCCTTTTTCACCGGATAACTACAATCAACTGATGGTTTAGGAATCAACGTGAATGCAGCAGATAGCTTAATGAGGAATGGCACGGATTCAGCCGAGTTTAACGAACCACCAAACGCGCTATCGGGGAGTGCTTCAATCGGATACGATTCTCTACCTGCTGATTTAAGTAAATACGGTTTCAGTACGGACAATGCTTTCTTTACAGGAATAGAGAATGACTCTCAGTTCGCTAATCAGTTTGCTAATTTGAGTGAATTCGGTTACATCATGAATAACTCTTCTCTCGCTGATTTGGGTGAAAACAATGGCGGCATGGAAGATATCCTCGGCTGACTCTAACTACATTGACAATGAAAGTACTTTCGCTTCGTTCCTCTATCTCATTGTATTTCCCATGTCATGTCCTAATGCACAAAAAAAAACTCAACATCATCACTGACTAACACTAGATCGTTAGGAGAGCAATAAAATCCTTTCCTAGGGACGAAAGACAGTGAAGGTTCAGACCCTGAATTGCTCTTAATATATGGAGCAGCAGATCCATTTCTTTTTCTGATAGGGACGAAAAACTGGTCGTGTTTGTTTGTTATCCGTCCCTCCCCATCCGCAGCCCTAATTATCCCATAGTACTTGGGTGTCTATTGTACCACGTTAACGCCAACCGCTATTTGCTTCTAGGTGCAACTAACTGCTCCTGTATTATCCCGAACGTTTTTGAAGATGGTAACGACCTCTTGCCAGAGCGGGCGAATTTTCTTAGCCAGATCATCGTTGATGCATTCTTCAAAGTATGGAATCTGAGCCTTCGCAAACTTTCCATTTTCGGCAAGCCACTTTGCCAGTTCCGTAATCAGTGCTTGCACACTGGCGTTGAGTTCGTGTTGTTGCAGTTTTGGTGGCATAGGAAGACGGAAGCGGCGTCTAGGGGATGATTGGGAGGTGGCGGTGTAATTTATCGGCGTGGATATACCTTGAAGAGAGCTGTCAGCGGTGGGAATACACTGTGAGATGCTTGAATCATACAAATGTTATTACTTCGTGGGTGGGATGGAAACGGAATATGAAGCAAGTCTTGGGCCTAGCCCATTCCAACCCAACGTCCGGCGGGGCAGAGGACTGTCATGTGACCTTTGTTGACCTTAAACCCATACAAGCGAGGCCGTTGAAGCCACATTTTCATGAAAGCCACAGATGCCCCGCGTACAACCTAATTCTCCTAACCGAACGAACGATGCCTTCACGTTTTGTCGCATCCGCCTTCTCCTCTCCCTACATGGTTCCTCTGCCGGTCTTTCATACATTTTCATGCTCCGACGGTTGAAACGGCTCTTAACCCTGTGGGGCGTTGCCTCATAAAATCTTACAGAATCAGCAACTGCCATAGAGCTAGCCCTCCGCCTGGAAGACGATCGAAAGGGATTGAGGACTTGAAAGCTAGGGATTATGGCCAGTGACTAAAGGGCCAAGGAAATTGGGTCGACGCTATGGAATGCTATTTGCTTAGAATAACATGCATCGAGTGCTGGGGTTCCCATGATTAACCCTCCCCCTCCCCTGCTGCCCAACTAGACGAAGTGTCCTACTTTGCTAAATAGTATTAAAGCCATAAGCTCTCAAATGCATCTGGTTTTCCAAAACTCACCATCTCCTCCTTCAACCATCTTTGTCGCGCCCACTAGTGCCTTGAACTCCCACCCTCTACACGATGGAAGCACCACCGAGGTTTTATATACCATATGCAAAGATAATGAGCGGCCGCTACCACCCCGAATCGCCAAAGGTATATGAATTACTTCCGGGAAACAGTTATGATGGGCTTGAGTCGTATCAACAGTCGGGAACGATCAAGAAGTGTGTTTCTTTGGAACTTGAGGAAGTCTCTACCGCTAGCCAATGGTTGACCTGGTCGAAACGCTACGTTGTCGTCAATTATATCGTGAGACTGTCCAACCGAGAGTCAGAGGTCAAGATTTCAAAGGAAAACGGTCCCAGCATTGCTAAAGGAAGCGATGTACCACTTTGCGCAGCTCCTGTATGTAGGGAATTAATGGCCTGTAGTAAGCGGTTAAATTCGATATTACTTCTTTATCGAACCTGTCTTACTCATGCACCGGCGACTTCTCTAAAGAAAGCTTCGAAGAACCCATGAAACCCGACGTACATAGGCCCCAGCTCCTTTTAGCACGTCGTCTACGTATTTGCGGTGTTCGGTAGAGTTTGCGAAGCTGCTCGTGTTGCGCAGCCATGGAGTTTGTCGGATGGATGAGGCTGGATGAGGAGGGGGAGTAGACTTAGTAATAAGGTCGTAAACCTTGTTCCAAATCTTAGGAGGCGTAGAATTTATAAATGGACCGTACCAGCGGTTGTATCCCCGCTCCATCTCGGCGTTGACTGATCCTCCGCAATCTGCCGTTCAGGTAAATGCGAGATTGTTTATGCTGGCCAGCGTATCTGGATGCCCATTCCCGAGCACACCCATTCTCGTCTCCATCACTTGCACCTCCAGCTCTTCCGCCTCTTTATACTTGCCCTGGCTCAACAACACCGACCCAAGGTTGCTACATACCAGTAGTGAGCGTGTGTGGATGCTCTGGCCCAAGCACCTTCTTATATCCTTCTAGTGCTCGTTGGTGCATGGCTTCCGCCTCCTCATACTTGCCCTGGCTCTCCAACACTGACCCAAGATTGCTGACACTGGCGAGCGTGTCCGGATGCGCCAGCCCAAGCACCTTCTCAGATCCTTTTAGATCTCGCCGGTGCATCGCTTCGGCCTCTTTATACTTTCCCTGCCTTGATAACACCAACCCAAGGTTGTTGACACTGGCGAGCGTGTCTGGATGCTCTAGCCCAAGCACCTTCTCCCTTCCTTCTAGTGCTCGTCGGTGCATGTCTGCGAAATTATGGCCGTGATGAGCCTGTCTATGAC
Organism: Zopfia rhizophila CBS 207.26; assembly: GCA_010093925.1. Lineage (NCBI taxonomy): Eukaryota > Fungi > Ascomycota > Dothideomycetes > Zopfiaceae > Zopfia > Zopfia rhizophila. Next base: position 223,386 of record ML994724.1, on the reverse strand, counting down.
GGCAATGGCAACACATTCACCGCGACCTATGATCCTGGAACCGGCATTCTCCAGATGTATATCACTCACGTTACTGCATCGAATAGACCTGGGTCACTGGTTGAATACCATATAACTGAGCTGGGCAGCTGGAACTTGAAGGACGACAAGGTATCATTCGTGCGAGGCGCTACCGCGTTTAGGAATGCGAGAGACTTGAATCGAGCCATTTTTGCTCTGAGGCAGCTTCTGGCGAATACCAGTCCAAAAGTTATGGATGTCACAATGCAGTCGACGTTACCTTTATCAGCGATCGTTATGCAGCCTGTTCACAATCCAATTCGGACTTTAAATATGTCAAGATTACTTAGGCTTGTGGACAGAGTTTTTAACGGAACGAGTCACTTAATACCTGCGATGTCAATCACGCGGTGGCAATTGCTCTATCCAAGGAGTGCACGTCCTTAAATACCGTTACCCGTTCCTTCAACCAACACTATATATGGCTGTAATAAGAGTCAAGGCTCTTAGCAATTACATCAACCTGCTGCGTAAAAGAGCTGCAGATTATAAGTGGCGATCAATTCTGCTGACTTCCCGAAGAGAATCACGTGTTTATTCTGCACGGGCCACAACACTTAGACGAAGTGTTGTGGCCCGTGCAAAGTCACAGTGCAACTCGGCCGATACTCAGGCGGAATCCAAGGCATATTTTCTATTCCACAGTTACCCAATACTCCTTAACAAATATTGCGTGTGAAAGGTGCTCTTGAGAAAGAATCTCGTTAGAAGAGAGGGATTTGGTAATTACTTCTCCTCTATTCGTCTCTGGGAATGTCCTATCATTAGAGAACGATAGACTGAACAACGGCCTCAACCATAAGTGTCTGTAGTGCTACTCCCGCGCTAATATCCCATAGCTTAACCGTCTTATCGTGTGATGCCGATGCCAGCACCTTGCCATCCGGCAAGAAGGCTACGGCGTGGACATAGTTTGAATGGCCCTCGATCGTCTGTAGCGCGGCTCCCATGCCGGCATCCCAGAGCTTAACCGTCTTGTCGTCCATGCCGACGCCAGAACCGTGCCATTTGGTGAGAAGGCCACGGCGTTGTTTGGCGCTTGACTCAGCTCGGTAAGGCAAATGCCAGGGTTTGGCAATGCAAGCATTGTCCCAGAAGAAAAGAGCTCTCAGGAAGCGGTGCAACGCCAAATGAGTGGCACATATCACTGGCGGGCGCTGTATACACAGTCTAGTCGAATGGTCAGAATGTACTCTCTAATACCCAAATCGATCATGCTCACCTTGAATAGCCTGTGTGCAATTTTAGCAGGGAATCTCATGATTGCAAATAGTATGCAGTCGAGCACATCTTTGGCATCTTGGCCGAATGTTCTTGCGGTATGACGGTTTTACAGGTAGTCAGTCTTGCCCAGATTAATAGCTTTCTATACCTCTCTGTAACATTTCTTTAAGCACCTGACCAATCGCATGGTTTGCTTGTGTCGCATCTGTTTGTGCAGACAGGAGATCACAGAATTGAAGCGCGGATTTAATAGTATAGTAACTCCCTTGCAGTCGCATGTCCAATTCTCTAGCAAGGCTTAGAATTGGGCTTGGCCTGCCCTTGAAAGGCAAAATCCTGCTATGTCCAAATATGTTTGCGATGTTAGTTACATTTACTAGCAGATTTGAGCCCTGCGCAAGTAAGTGAATAGCCCCATAGATAGTCGAAACCACCAGAAATCTCTTTTCTATAGGTTGTTGAGTTTGTCCAGATACTTGATGAGGTATGGCCGTAGGACCGTTGCCATGTCTAATCTCATCTTGGAGATTCGGTTGCCGTTCATTCGCAGCGGCGGGAGGACTATATATTCCTACAGGTGTGTAGAGTTGGTTCATCTCTTCAAACTGCTCTTTCCTACGATTAAAAGCGTCTTGCATATCATGTCTGTTTGCTTAGGCACTAGCGTCCGTTAACGTACCCGTGTTCCAGTTGAGACCATGCGGAACCCTAGACAGATCCAAATCCTCTTAGACGTCCTGTAACTGGGCCGTAGATTCTACGGTAGCCTCTTGGACGGACCCTAATTGTTGGTTCTTATCTGCCGCTTTCGGCGACGGCGCGGACTGGTCGTCTTCATGATGCTGGAGTAAATGTCTCTCTAGAACTTCTGATAGTCTGAATGGCCGCAAATATAGTGGTCCCTCCCACTCAGTAATCTCAGACGAAGTGTCAGTAAAATGTGGCCCGTCTTCAGAATTACAATGCAAACCTGTATTGACTAATGATCCACGATCAGAGAAAGCTGTCAAGGGGATCTTCTTAGAAGTTAGGTGTGTCTGTTAGGAATTGGATGTGAGAACGCTGGATCCCTCAATTCGTTGACGTTTCGTATGCTGTTCGTCAGAACCATTACCTGTGCGGATTCTAACTTCCTGCTGACTTCCTTCATCTTCTTTTGGCCTACACGTTGCTTCGCCGGGAGGATCCCATATCTGTGTTAGTATCTCAAGATACTTGCCAGGCTGCCGGGCAGACTTGAGCATGCTTAACGTGAAGAAGTCGAACCATGTTCTCGCTTCCTCAGCAGCCAACTCCTGACCTCTTCTGTCTTGCCGACTTCGTTCGTCTTCCTTTGACATGCACGTCACATCAATTGGAGGAGCCCATATTTATGTTACTGCCTCAAAATAGCTGCCAGGCCGCCAGTCAGATTTGAGTATTGTTTCTGCCTCCCCAGTAGCCGTCTCCTGACCTCTTCTGACAGCCTAGAAACCTTCCATGATAACAGACAAGAACATTTTTTCCGTAGGCGTTCCGAGATCAGTTTCAAAATTCTGCGCTGACATAATTGCCTTGCGGAGTTTAGCTGATTCTTCTAGACACTAGCTTACGGAGAGCCGCTCGTCAGGATTAACCTTCAGCATACTAGATAAGAGAAAGTCTACTAACTCTTGTGAGTCCCAATCGGGAATCGCCTGAGCAAGTTTCTAATACCAGTGTTGAGGATAGAATTGGCTCTTTACCTTCAGAACTGTTAGGAGACCACACGCGTACTTAAACGCGATAACACCCAGTGACTATATATCTACCTTGGCTGTGTAAGAGCTGCTCACCCAAATTTCTGGAGCAGCATAAAGTTACGTGCTACAGAAGGTCTCTAAGAACGAGCCATCCCCAGCAAGTCCGAAATCAGTAATTTTAATGCAGAAATTGGTGGACTCTCGGCACTGAACCAGAATGTTTTCCGGTTTGAGATCGCGATGTACGATCTTTTGAGGGTGTAGATAACTTAGAGCGCTAAGTCCCTAGCAGAGCAGTGTAATAGTCTCTTATTCCGTAATTCCCTACTATTACGCTAGGTTCCCAAGGGGCAAGTATTCCATTATAAGGCGAGGCCATTTATATTCAGTGTCATAATCCACAAACTCTATGATGTAGTCCTAAAAACAAGTTAATAAATCGTCCTCTACTAAAGCGAAATAATCCTTACATGCGAAACCTTCCGCAAAAGCGCAACTTCTGTATCCCACCTTTTCCGGAAATCTCCGTCCGTCCGTAGGAACGTTTTTGCAGCATATATTACACCAGTGCTCGCGTCGACGGCGCGGCAGACAGTTCTAGATTAGCCACTTCCAATCTCTTCACGATCAATCCAGATGGGGTGCTGTTTCGGACGCTGTGTTGGAGAGTACGATTCCATCTAGCCTGCGGTGGTCAGGTGGCTATTAATGTCAAAACCGAATAGGGTCGCCCTTCCTATCTCATCCAGAAATACATACTTCAGATCTGTGTATCGTTGCTTGCAGGACTCAGTTTTGGGCTCCGCAACCTCCACGGAGAACTCGATGACAGGGGCGTCAGGGAAATCTTTAATGCCTTCCCCGATTACGACCCTTTTATCCTCGATGTCAGGGAAGAGGATCCACGTGAAGTCGTTCAATTTGTCCCGTGGTGGGTTCCGTTTTCGGTCCTGCGGATTTTTCCGTTTGTCTTTCCTTACTTGGCCATCATAGCTGACTGCCGTTCCGTTTGTGGACGAGTCTATCAACACGAGCCGGGCTTGACCGTCGAACGTGATCCTAAAATGCGAACCACTTATGCCATCGTCAGAACTCCCTATTAAGACATCACAAGTTTTTGAGCGGTTGGGAAAGAACGTGACAAGCCAAGAGTTTCGCTAGCGTGGTCACACGGCTCGGACCTCCGGTTTTTCCAAGTCCGGGAGGTCGCTTGTTCTTCTTCCAGTCCCGCATCTGGACGCTCGAGCCTCTCCCCCAACCTTTTCGTTGCCAATCGTTCATATCATAAGCGCCCGCTCCTGACACGCCAACTCAGGTGGCTGCTAATAGATAATACCTTATATCATGGCGCCTGACCCTCTGCCCCGGCTTAAATGTAATCCTGGGCGTCTTTCTCTGCAACGCCCAAAGAAACTCCGACTCAAACTTCCCGACTGTATTCTGTTAAAATGAGAGAAGATCCAAATGTTATTTTCACTAAGGGCAATCAGCGGTGAAGCTCGCGACGCATTTGAGGACTCCCATAACAAGAGATATTACGTACGTCCACCTCCGAAGGTAGACGAATATCGGAGATGAGGACGGCGAAGGGGATGGTGACGGGCTGAAGACATGGAATGCGGAGGGGAAGGGCGACCACAGGGAAGATTTTGGCCACCGACTCCGCTTCACATTCGACCAAAAGCCGAAGAATATCGAGCGAGGATTCTCCCACTCGCCATCATCCCAAATATGCCGCTAATTCTAGCCCACGAACTGGACACTCTGACCGTCCAGAACATTGAGGAATGGGATCAGCGTGCGGGCAATGGAGCCGGCATGTAAGTGTAGAGTGGGCCATTAAGCCACCCAAACCACCTTAGCACAGAGCCCTCGGACTAACGCAGAATCGTTTTTAAGATTTCTCGACGTTATAGACAAGCGTAACCTAACGGATGAGCGGTTGGAACGGCTTAAGTAAGTCCTAGTTCGATCTACCAAGAATTCTGCTAAGAGTTCTTATACCGAAGATCCCTTGTGCGTGAGAGGGATGAACCATCTGAGTCCCGCACTGTGAATGCAGATGAGCTTAATATGAAGTTACGGTAAGTAAGATGCACGCTCTATATCAGGCTTATACAACACTAACTACTCAAATCAATGCAGGCAAATCTCTCTAAGACGTTCTCCCTCCCTGAGCGATACTGCTAGCACTCCGGTAACTGCTAGAGGGGAAGTGATAGAGAAAGAACATATTGAGTTCATAGGACGTGAAGCTGACGACAAGTATAAGGGATTAAAGAACATGGGCGGTAGAACTTCTTGTGAGATAAATCCCAACCCTGGTCCCTGCCCCCCTTAGAAATCGGATATAGATAAAAGATACCATGTTTCTGACCATTAGGGTAGAGAAGTGGGACGCATTGAGGATGAACTCACTTGATGGCTGGACTTCCGGTGGCACCAGTTCAAAATGCGGGAGCATTCGAAGATATTCAACAAATACAAGGGGGCCATCCACAGGTACCAATAGAAGAAGGGAATTGATTGGGTCGTGGAGCTGCAGCTGGACTGGCAGACGAAGCTGGACGAATAGAGGGAATACTACCTCTACGAGCATCAGAAACGCCGCGCTCTGGAGAAGGAGCTTGGCAAAGGAGCGAATAAGGAAAGCTAAGCAGAATGGGTCTGTAGGGGTTTCTGAAGCCGTCTTATTAAAGCGGGCTGCAGATATGGTTAGGTATAGAGAAAAGATATCACAGGCACAAAAGGAAGTGGAAATGGCGCAGAAGAGATTGGAAGTGTTAAGGGTGGAGGAGTTACTCTCCACTGCCGAAAGGAACATATTAACCAAGCAGGCGGAGCAAGATCTCGAATCGGCACAGAAGAGGTTGGAAGCAGAGAAGTCGGATGAAATGGAGTAATTACGTAAAGAAGCCTAAAGAGACATCGCGCAATCAAACTTAGCGAGTTGTCAGGGGAAAGTGAGTTATGCCAACACACGTCTAGAACAGCTGGATACTCTCCTGGAGTGGGTCACCGGACAGTTTGCAGAAATAGCTACGGAGTATGCATCATCTAGTTAGGGAGGCCAACACAACCGCGATCTGCTGGACGGATAGGAGAGATACTACGTCTACATGCAGGAGCGGCTGCAAGCGAGGCAAGAGAGAGAGATTGAGTTGCTACGAAGGGGATCGAAAAGGGAGCATACCGAGGCTGAAGAGGCGAGGGACGACTTGCTGTATCCACAGGAGCGAGAAAGACCGCTAAAGGCGCTCCTGGCGTGGATCAAGCGGGAGTTTCCGCAAATCGCCGCGAAATATGCACCATCCGGTCAGGACAGCCAGTCCAACGGCGACCACCAGCACCAGGACCAGGCCGTCCTACCATATTCGAAGCCATCACCAAGTGGGCCCGCGCGCAAAGCTTCTCCACCAGGCCTAGCGGGGAAGAGCACTCGGCGCAAAGTAAAATCTGCCAGGGAACGGTCACCGCTCAGTCAGGTCCAACCTTCGAAAGTATACAAGCGCCGCCAGAGAAAACGTCCACTCAATCAGAAGCGGAGCACCACCCGCGATGGAGTGTGGCCGCCTGAGGGTCGTGCGAATGATGTAGGGCAAATAGAAGAACAACCTAACGTGGCCCTGCGCAGGAGCGAACGGATATCTCAACGAATACACGACCCGGCGCCTCAATCTCCTGGCTTAGTTCGTGCAACGAAAAAAACTTCTCAGCGCTGTCCAGATGGTGTCGTACGCCGAAGTGCGCGCATATTGGATCGTACGGAGAAGATACGTTCGCTGGGATCCGATGCGGATGTCAAACCTGCTCGGTCGAGCACAACGGCTGGACAAAAATCAACACGACGCACCACAGTCCACACAAACACCGCATACTCTGGAACACCGCAAGGGATCTCGAAGACAAGGCGTTGGAAGGCTACGTCTAAGAAGGGGAAGAATGTTTAATATCATGCGCTCTCTAAACACCCCCATAACGATCAATCGGCTAGCTGTGATCCAGCAAAGAAGTCGGACAAGCAGTCGGTCGGCGGGTTAAGAGTTTTGCAATACGACTCCCATCTTAAGGCACTCCCGACTGCAATATTCGGGCCGAGACCCTAAATGTCCTGCTTTGAGGCGTCACAGCTGTGGATTAACTTCAGTGATTGGGCAATTTGGTGGACTATGACCAGTCAGGGAGTGATGCTAGCACACGAACGCTACTGCGGCGGGTAGTCTCTCAGTCGAGATAGCAATTACAGAAGGTTCGATCATCAGAGCAGACGTGAGTGCGGAGTCTCCTGTGCATGTTGCAGTTTTTGGGTGGCTATTTGAGCCTGAACATCTTGGGTATAGGTGTTATTTATCAGCCAGGGCGTAAGGCCGCAAATAGAGCGCGATTGTTGAAGAGGATATAGTCACAGTATACACATCCAGAGAGCGCTTAAATGCAAGGACACCGGAACAGTACGTTTAGTACCATGGTTCAAGAGCAGTCACCAGCTCAAGTTCCTTGACAAAGTGTGAGAGCTCCTCTTGAAAGGCGATTTGGGATGATGGCAGACAAATTTTCCACCTACGGGCTCGTATTTCACTTACGTCACATGATGAGATTGGCTGCTCTTCGGCAAGGCGCTCGAAGACGTTGATTTGGTTATCTTATCAAAGAAATTGGTGATACGGTTTCCTTCCACTTTAAAGGACGAAATTTCACTGAACGGATTTAACATTCACTGCTGAAGTGGCACGCGCCCACAACCCTTATGGCCGGAGCGGGTCGGCCACCCTCCCTGCATTGTTAACGTCTCTTGGTATGATATATGCCGCTTGCGATCTTGATCTTCAAGGTTCCCAAAAGGAAGGTATTCCAGATATAGGCAAGGCAAGGGTGAATGGTCCGAATCACGAAGCTGAACAATGTGGTCCTAATGAGGCATTAGTAGAAAATTTCCTTTCAATGGTCAAATTCATCTACCCTCCTTCTCCCACGTCTCCCTGTCGAAGCTTTTCTTATTACGAGGCATTTTACAAGCATACTCAATGCCGGTGCTAACATCCCAGAAAATGAGTCACAACTGCGTAGCTGCCCCTGCCGAGTGTTCTTTGCCCGTCAAGAACACGTGGTTAGCCGGCAATCCGGCATACTACTTTCTAGCAAGGTCTACTTACATACTGCAGCCGTCAAGAGCACGCGGTCAGCTACTCATTCAGCATGCTCTTTCTTAGTGGGGTCCACTTACATGTTGCAGCCGTCAATAACAGGTGGTTAGCTGACAATTTAGCATATTGCTCTAGGAATTTCTCATTAAACCCTGCATTCGTTGTTACCTAGGCTCTCAAGTTCAATGACTCATTTACAGCCGCCAAGAATTAGAAGCACTGTCTACTGCGACACCCTGGCGAAATGATTTACTGTCAGCCTACTGCAAGTTCCCGAGCTTTTGCATTGGCCTCCTCAATGACCCGATCACGAAGTTCCTTTACCAAGTCTCTCGCATTCCTAAACGCGGTAACGCCTCGTACGAATGATTCTTTGTCATCCTTCAAGTTCCAGCTGCCCAGCTTAGTTGTATGGTATTCAACCGGTGGCTCAGGTCTATTCGATGCAGTAACTTGAGTGACATACATCTGGAGAATGCCGGTTCCAGGGTCATAGGTCGCAGTGAATGTATTGCCATTGCCGTTATAGACAGGCTCATCACGGCCATAATTTCGCAGACTGTGAATAGCTCTCGCGCCAAGTGCCCCATTATAACAAGCCCAGCACCTGACTAGGTTTTCGTCCTCGCTGGGAGCTTTAATTTCCATGAAGAAGTTAGGCACGACCGGAGCTTGTGGATTCGCCGCCGATGGCATGATGAGATACTAGAGGTCATGCTTTACTCTTTCATCAATGTCCGCAGGGAGTACCCCGTCGTATAAGGCTGGTTGTGAATGCGGGATAGATTCGATAATCAGGTGCAGCCCATCAAATAGCACATTCTCTCTATACGGAATATCTGTACTGCCGTACAGAATAGGAAATACTTCGCGTAGCTGATCGCTCTTAAAGACCATGGCTGTATGCGTCGTCTGCGACTCCTCAAGCGCGAATTCCTTGAAAAGGGATGGCGATAAAAACGGCATTCTCAACACTGTGGGCGATGTGGCTTGCCTTCTGGTTGGGATGAAGGGCAGCGCGAAGTCTGCGCGTTTAAAAGGAATTTAGGTAGAGACGGAGCATGGGAGCAGGATGAGTGCCTGCAACTGATCAACGAACATGCGCTGGTCCACAGGACATGTCAATTCACTTCTAAATCATCTTTACTTCTCATCACTCTAGCTTAGAAATGTGGCTACTCAACACCTGAAAAAAAGAACTAAGGCGGTTTCGCGCCCCCCCGTCCTGCCTAGCTCCCGCAATGGATTCCTTTTTGGTTCCCTCAGCGTCCCACGTTCTGAGTTTGTGAGCAGCAGCAAGGCAGTAGCCAAAAGCAGGGTAATCAAAGGCGCTCGTGCCCTGCGCTTATTAGACATGTAGATACGACTCTCACGCAGTCAAATATTTGAAAAAAGAACAATGCCTGGCAATGGTTGGTTCTCATTCATCCTCTCATGCTTTACAAATCCTGTATCTGTTCCCTTGGGCTCTCGGTTCAATGTGACTCATCTGCCACCGCTAAGAATTAGAAGCACGGCCCTGCCGCACCGATTAACGCGAATCCCAACCATCTCTTCTCTACGTCGCAGGATAGCAAGCTACGCACGATATAGATGCTGCTTCCCACTCACCTATCGTACATCTCCCCATCTTGAAACATCTGTGGTTCCTATGGTCAGTAATTACTATATGCCTGAACCATAACTTTCCTGTCCACGCAAACGTCACCGCTTAGAGCCGATTCAACTGAACGAAACATCGTAACTGGTATCAAAAAAGCAGAGGCTCAGCTCTCCCAGCAGATCCCAACCACCAGCAGCATTTTAGGATAACTTGTTGAAGATTTAGTTGACCAAACGAGCGTTGAGAGTACTAGACTAAAGAAATACCTAAGCTGCCCCAAGCCTACCTCATTCACTGTACCGACGAGCCTGCCGGCCGGTCACTCAAAACTTCCTTACTGAGTCAAAGAAAAATCGTGTTAGAAGCTGAGGTTAATAAAGCTTGCTTGATTATTTTAGGCTTACTTGGAGTTTATATACATAGCCGAGGTCACGTGTGCTTAGCAGTGATTGCAATTCCAACAAATCACCAAACCGCTCAATACACTGCCGACTATCTTCGCTCTTGTGAGCCGAGGATTTTAAAGGACATAAGGCTATTTACTAGGCACGGTGGCCTAGATCTGTCGGACCTAAGAAACGTAAGTGTTGTAAGATGCTTCCCTGCTTGCGCTAAAGCTGATGACGCTCTCTAGTACTCTAAACCTATTCATCCTTCCAATCACACGATGAGCTCGAGCTCTTAGAGCCGAAAACAGGGTTCAGCAACCACCCTAAGCACTAAGCCTACTACGAATACGACAAAAACAAAGAGCACTGGGACTTATGACCGTGCCTTTCAACAGCATATTATTAACTATGATGTTTATTCTCATGGTTACGAATACCCTGATAGCAGTGTGCCTGTAAAGTCAAATAACTATAAAGAGATAAACCAAATATTCACACAACCTCAACCTTCTCTTTCGCTATCTTGATTTACTAATAAAGAGTTTGAGAAACTCGTACGAGCAGACGCGCATGCTGCCAAAGAAAAACAAGTATCAGAATCAGTAATCCCCATCATTAAAGGTAAGATCAGGGACGCTAAATGCCGCTCAAGAGGAATCCTGTTTACTAATCTCAAACCTCTAACGGACAGCTTGCTTAAGTTTAAGCTTGGTAACCCAGATATCTACTACGGCGCCCGCCCGGAACAGCTTAGCCAAAAAGTCCGTGACGAGCTTAGCAGTAAAATCATCCCTTTAATATAGCACGATCTTCCTATAGCGCCGAACTTTTTCCTAGCAGCTAAGGGGCCAGATGGATCGTTAGCGGTGGCTAGATAATAAGCTTATTATAACAGTACGTTAGGAGTGAGAGCTATGTACAGTTTACAGTTATATAAACAAGACAAGTAAGTTTACGACAATAATACTAATACTATTACATCAATCTACTATAGCGGCACTTTTAAGATGTACACTAGTTATATTACCCTGCCACGCAGTCCTGGGGGCCGGCCGTAGTACCACATGACTAAAGTTAGGGGTTTCGATATAACGGATACTAAAGATACCTATGTAGCCGGACTACAAGTGTATAGGAACAGACGAGAATGGGCAGAAAAGAAGAGAAATAAGGCCATTAAATAGGCAAATGAGAGAGTAAATCCTGTGGAAGCTGAAGCACCAGCTGGTGATGCAGGCGCTAGCCCGGCTTTAAGTTTCGTGACTACAGTGTCAGATACTGAAGCCTATATTATGAGCCAGGAGTCTCAGACTTCGCTAAACGAAATTTCTAATACACAGGAGGACTTTGGGGAATCTGATAGTTCAATAGAGGAACTTATGGATTATACCCTTCTAGCCAAACGGTCTAGTAAGCGTTTAAAGCGCCAACAGACTCAACAAAAGTGTTGCAATGCTGATGTTTCTAGCGGTGCCGGACACAGCAATAAATCCGCTGTAATTCCTGATTTACAGGACTCTGCAGCGAGTAATGTGACAACTAAGCAGAGTGAAAGGTGGTCATGGATAAACGGTAAATTTCAATATCACAAAGGGCAAGATCTTATGAAGGAGCAGAGTGACACCCCTGCTGATGTATGGATTTACTTTAATCAAGGTTGGCCTGGTCAGGGAGGGAAGAAATGGAGGCTGTGGATATCGGCGACCCGTGAAATCCTATATTCTTGATGGCAGTGTCTTTTCATGCTCCAATTCCAATTTCTATTTCGGAGCTCTCCAGGAGCCATGGATTACGCGGAAGGGATTGTCAAGCTTTGCCCAGACATTAATACCGCCTTCCAAACGGTCGTGTTCGGTGCAACCGTGTCTATCGTCGGCTAATCATGCGGTGATGTTTGGGAAGAGTATTGCGAGGCATGCTTGAGCATCGACTTGAAAGTATATGTGGTGTCCTTTGGCAACTGCTTAGCACGTGTGAGGAGCAGAGCCATGTAGCTAGTTTAGGGTTGGCAGGGGCATCCCAATGAGCTTTTTCTGCTTGGGATGTCCTGGCTGACAGCCTGGCCACCACTATCTACGCGAGTCAATCTGCTTTTACTTCTTTACAATACAAACAAACATAATTGGTATTGCTCCGAAGGCCAGCTAATGCTCTTCCGTAAAGTCTATTGTAACGGTTAAGACTAAGCAAACACTATATAGTCCATTAAACTAGCAGTAGGGGCTATATAAATACTAACTTTACCTGTTTTTGTTTCAGTTTAGTAAATATTATCATCGCTATAAAACCTTGAACTTAGCTCAAGCTTATAAATTTACCTTTGCTTGTTGTGACCACATGTTCTTGATTTTGTAGTATACTTATGAGCAAACACAGCTGCAGAGCCGCCCCTGTGAAAGGATTGTGGTCTATTTCTGGCTCGATGGGGTTAAGCTAGGCAGGCCGAGATTAGCACTTTGAAAATGGATTTCCTCCCCCTCAAAAAAAAATTATTAGCTAGCAGTGAGGGTGGCCGACCCGCACTGGCCACACCCTGGTTGAGATATGCAGAATTCGATGGGAGTGTGGGAGAAAAATAGTTGATGGAAAGACTGAGCCAGATGTGGCAGAACATAGGCTCTGGAAGCAGGCTCCGGAAGCATACAAGCCACTGGTACTGTTGGAATCTCCGTAGCAATGGCCTAATTAGAAACTCCCCCTAAACCGAAACCTTATAAGAGTCGGTATGTAAGACTAAATAGAGTTTATTGCTTTCAGCATAGGCGATCTATTTTAATGGAAGGTTGTGTGAGATCATGGAGTCATGCGATCAGACTAGTATAAAGGTATGAAAACACGTGTACCTATCTTATATCGTTACCTCAGTTAGAAATGCGAGCCCTGGAGAGGTCCATGTAGGGGTAGGCTGAGCGCTAAACCAGAAGCGGTTTCGGCTCATGGCGCCTCCGAACGATTTGCCATCGATATCTGCCTCTCAGCCCTTCAGCCTCAGAGCCAGACCCCAGCCAACCTAAAGCAGTCCGACGGCACTCTTCAAAGAACAACAAGAGGGGTCGAAAACCGTTCGTGCCCATCATTCGTAAGTACCGCTATCCCGACCCAACGTCACGCTCATGCTCACAAGTCTAGATGATGGCAGGAAAGACATTCGTCGAGCGCATCGACAATCAAATAGGTGCTGTTCAAGTTCGGGTCTTGTAGAACGTTGGTGAAGATCTCAGACAAAGCGACCCAGGCAGCTAGCCTGTGATCCTGTCGAGCTCTCGTCCCACTGGCCCTCACCATAGCATCATAGAACATAATTTTAAAGAGTAAATTACTGTTACTAAAAGAAAAAAGACGGATACAGTGTAGAGACAGGAAAAGGATAGCAGACGCGCGAGACGCAAAGGATTAAGAACTCTAGATATCGTTGCCAGCCGCAGCGCACGAGTTGGAAAGAACCTGGAGTTAATATAGTAAAAAGTGCATCTACCCGTAACGGAACAACCGCCGTAACGGAAAAAATCATCGGTACTTTGACTTCGCAGCATTTGCGAGCCCGCACGCGTCTTGATTTTTACGATATTGCCCTTAAGTAATATGCTAAGATGACTCCTGAACCCACGTAGCTACTACTTCTACAGCGGTCTAGAACGACCCAGGAGAGTACCGGAAGTGAAAAAGGTGTCGAAATACCCAAAGAAGGCGCTAGGAGAAAATCGAAGACTCCTGTGCCAGCCATTCTTTTGCCTGGCAGGGCGAGAGACGAAGAGATCGAGCTGCGCCTCCGGCAAGGCTAATCATTCCTCGACTTGGCGTCATCCTTAGATAAAAACCTGAGTTTTATTGCTCGGGAAGCAAAACGCCTCCTCGGGGAATATGAGCTAAAGAAGCTGATGAAGCAAAAGAAAAAGGGACAGTGGTCCAACGACGAGATCCAGTATTTGATATCGCTACGAAAGCAAGGCTTATCACTCGCAGAGGTTACAATGTGGCTGCGGAGGACGAAACTAAGCGTGAAGAAACAACTTCGAGAACTTGGAAGCACAATATTTGAACCAACTGCATTTGCTACCAAATTCGTCACAAGGCATTATTAGGTGTGTTCGCTGAACTACGGTGAGTATATCAATCCTCCCTCTTCCGTCGTAGGCGCAACCGCGCAATGAGATCTGGATTCGGTTCTGTTCTCACCGACACGTCCATGCCCAATTCCTCCTTCACCATCTTGTCAAAAGCTGCCAAGTCAATCTGTCTATTAATCTTGATATCCTTTTCCGAATTAACGTCCTTGCGGAACTCAAAATGCGGCTCCGTCCACGCCGAACTAAAATCCACCAGATGACCCCCTTTATAGTTACTCCACCTTACGTCCATGACGTATATTCGCAGACTGTTCAAAGCCTTAAGCTCTCGCCGTATTGACACTATCAACTTCTCTGTGATCTCAAGGCCTGTCTCGACCAGGTCTTTGACTAGCGCTCGGAGAGGCTGTCGCTTTACGGGTGGCAAGAAAAGCTCCTCTTCAGGCCGGTTCCAGTCTGTAATGTTGAACTTTCGGGCGAAGAAGAACTCTTGCTTTACGGGTATGCTAATGAAGCCGTGGCATGCAATTGCGATAGGTCGTTTTCGTGGCTTCGACGCGATGCGTCGATACGCTCGACATTCCGCGTAGAATGGATCTTTCTGCCCCTTAATGTCCTCTCGGGATACCTGGCTCCTGCCAGCTGGATCTAGCGTTACAAGAGCCTCCCCCAGGTTGAAGAATTAAAACTGGCTGCTGTCAGTTTCCAACAGGTAGTAGATGTTCCAAGACGTACAATTTTCAGCGCGTGGAGCTCACCGTCAATCCGCACTCTGAAGACATAACCATGGTCTTCATTCGGTAATTGTTCCTCGTCGTCAGATCTACCAAGTAGCTCAAGGTATTCAATTCTCTTATAATGGCCGTCTTTGAAGCGCCGAAGCTTTGGGCCTTTGATCCTCAGCAGTTCATCAAACTGGTCGATTGCAGCAGTTGACATGCTTAGCGGGTCGTATCAAGAGGTTGAATACGTCTTTAAGCCAGAGTTTTGAGAACGGCGGCCCTCCTATAACTTCTTGTCCCCTAAAATGTTTATGAGATTATCTTCAGTGTGTTGACGCGTTTGAGGTTTGCTGTTATAGGACGCGATGGCTGGGTGACTGGTAGTAAGCACTTTGGTTGGTTGATGATGAATACCAATTGGGCGAGATGATGAGCTGGCGACTGCAAGCTTAGTTCCCCCGTACTTTATTTGATAAGCGTGCTTGTCTCTAGCACTGCTGTTCTACTGCAAATCATGGGGTATGGGACCAATTGCAGGATATCGGCGCCTCTGAAAGCAACAAAAGGCGAGGTAAACGAGTCGATCGCGCCCGTTTATTGGACGTGTGGATGCGATCCTCCCTTTTTGAAACGAGCAATGTTCCTCACAGTGGTTGGTTCTTATTAAACCCCGCATCCTGGGCTCTTAGTTCGATGACTCATTGTGTATATAGATCGAGTCTTCCACTCATTCAATTGACCATGGGTTGCTAATAAAACGTGAAAGTAAGCGACTTGACCTTCAAGCTGAATATTACTCCGTCAGGAAATGACATTCTACCCCCACGATGGCTTGCCAAAGAAGTTCCAACATCGAGAGGGCTAAATGGAGAGAGAAATATACTTGTCCTCAATCCCTCATCATCGAACGCTTTGTCAAAGTCCTTCTGTGCAACGTCTCGATCTTCCTCCCAGATTTTCACATGTCTTTGCTGGATGATTGGACTCTGCGATGCCAAAATAAAGGTCAGGGCTAGTAGACTACTAGGACTCTTATTCATACATCTAAATATGAGGCAAGTATACCCTCAGGATACGCGGGAGGCTAGCTCATGCTGCAATGCGGCAGAAATCCTAGGGTGGGAGGTTTAGTTTCAACGCCTATACCCGATGGTGCTCCCCCACCCGGTATGCCTCATGAACTTTAATCGTTTCGCGGCTCGCCGGCATCGTTGACGACGACAGATACGTTAGTACTTTGGGACAGATACTCGACGCCCTCAGTCACCTCCATGCAGCCTGAGAACTTCCTGGTTGAGACGAACCGTCGTAGTATTACCCGTCCAATATAAATCCCCATTTATGCCCGGCGAATTGGGTACAATTAAGGGGGGGGGTAATAGGATGGGCAAGAGGGTCACACCCGCAATTAGGAATCTGCGAATGAGAACAAAGAACCGAGTTGAGATTATCAGAATAATAGCTGTTTCTCCCACCAATTTCTATTTTAGAGCTCTCCAGGAGCCATGGATTGCAGGACCAGCACCAGATTTCAATTCCGTCTTATATGTATGCTGGCATACATGTGTCACGATCGCCCGCGAGGACCTATAAAGCAGCTTTACTTCGGATCGTCCGTCCTCATTTAGGTGGCGCTACTATGGTAGAGTTTCTTTCCATCAGGATGGCGATAAAATATGCTTCTGTCCCTATAGCCGAGCTATAAACAGCCTTATTTCTCCTTCCTCTCAGCTGCAAACCTACTTATTAAAGTATAAATACCAAGGAGCACCATCGGTAGTGACATACTGGTTTCCCTAGTGGCCGTTGTTATTATAGTACGATTTACAAGAAGGCACAGAAGTCCGCCCGCTAATAGAATGGTTGAAAAAACTCACAATCCTGTTCACGCCAACTCGAATCTGACCTGTCAGCCGAGAATTGAGCAATTCTTGGGAGGCCAGCTGATGGAATTTCCTCAACGTAGAACTGTTCCTCATGGTCCGAGTGAATTAAGCTCTGTTCGTAAAGCTTGAAGAATCAAAAAGAAAAGGGACCAGTGTGCAAGGTCACTCTATAACGAGGTGTTTAGATATGCTCCCCTACAGTCATGTCTACCTTTTATATTACCTTAGCCTTTCGATGCCCAACTGTGAAGCCCTGGTGCCACCATGGTTTCTGTTTTAGGTGGTTGGATCAATTGTCTTGGATCTGCCCTGTCTGTTTACCAATAAACGCTCTAATGTATGATAAGGCTGCGACAGGACTTAAGACGAATATGAGTTCGGCTGCAGTAAACGGGGCGTCTGTTAGAGAATTGGCCGGCGGATGCTTGTTGACTGGATAGGGTGTTCGCTTCCCCAAAGAAAGGTCAACATTCGCTCTGAGGTGGCCGGGGAATGCAGTCATGCTCTCTCTATACAGACTTTCAGCGCACGGTCTTCGCTGCAGCTCTCTTAGCAAACACTCTACCCCGCTTCCTGAATGGAGGTTATAGTGATTCATGCCAATTGAAGCCCTGAGGTTTTCGAGTCTAAGCAAGCCTCAGCATGCAAGTATGCGTTGGCGCGAAGAGTCAATGTTACTTGAATGGCTGGAGCCTTGAAGCGGTGCGACCGTGTGAAATTCAGATGCTTCCAGCCGCAAAAGCAAAGGAATGAATCAGGCTGGATAAAAACAGTGCACTAAGATGATGAATTTTCGTCGCCATCTCTCCAGGTTCTGGACTTTCATCTCCCGCCAGATTGAAGCCTGGCTGCAATTACTTTTAGCTTCTCTGCCGTGTCTCTAGATCGCCTAGTTTACGTGGTGCCAATTTCAGCGATGGCATCCACTACTATAGCCGAGATTTCTCGCCTAGATCTCCAAGACCTCAGTATTTCTCCTGTGGCGTCAATCACTGACGTCAAGCACCTGTCCTCCTACAACTGGATTGAGGCACCCACACCCACCATTGCTGTCCCCGGCAGTCCACCTCTTTGGTCTGCTCCAAGAGTTCCTCGACAGTCATTTTCTCAAGAGAATGTTGCAGAGAGCTATAGAGAACCATCAATCTGGGCAAGACCCGCTTCCTGTAAAGCCATCACGCCACAAAAACATTCGACGGAGATGCCAAAGATGTGCGAGGCTGCATATCATTTGCAATCGTGAGATTCCCTGTCAAAATTGCACACAGTAATAAAGGTAAGCACAATCGATTTTGGCACTACAGAGCGTATTCTGACCATTTAGCTAGACTGTGTATACAACGCCCGCCAGTGACACATGCACAAGCTCTCCAATTACCACTGGAAACCGATTTCAACCAACTCTTTCCTAATTAAAAAAAACCACTCTGCGCTATCTTACCGACATTCCTTCATAATAAGGGCCGTGGCCAATAAGCTACCGTAATGAGCCGTAGCCTTCTCGCCGGACGGCGAGGTGCCATAGTGCGAGCAATCGTCGACTTTCCCGTTCCGGCCAATCCGTTCAGCCAGAAGATGCACCTCTTATCTTGTCCGTCAGCCCATTCGTGTATCTCGCGAAGAACGTCAACACGAGTACCCGGGAGGCAAGTGGGTTCGTGTTGTCTGGCATACGAGTTGAAAGGTGCATTTCCAGCGTACGGCAAGCGATTGAGTATACTGTCTAGAACTGAATTGCCAGTCAGTGTTGGGCTTTTCAATAGTAGCTATATCAACTGTACTAACCATCTTTTTCCTTGATGATCTCATCTGCTGTACGTGACTTCTCTATTTCAGCAGTTGGGATAACTGATAGTACCTCCTTCGCACACGCTGCTGCAGCGGCTGCCGCGAATGCCTGCCAAGTCTTGTTCTTGTGCGAGTCGGCGTAGTCGCAGATGCCGCGAATGACGAGGCAGGGGAAGCTGTTCATTAGACCCGCTGCGTCCACCTCGAAGCAGAGGACGCCGCCGAGCTCCCTGCTCACCCTATCTCGCGTCCTGCCATCCCTCATCACTTGGTTCCCCGACGCAATCGTCCCATAGTGAACCACCACTTCCTCGCTTTCACGCCGCTGCCGATCCACTTCCCTCTCTCTTATACACAATCCGCATGTTTGCCCTCCTTCATGGTCGTACGTTGCCTCGAACAGAACGTCAGGTCCCATATTATCGCGCTGAAACCTGGGCATACGGCTGAGCTGGGAGAAGTATTTGGAGAGCCTGCTTCTGCCTCGAAGCTCGTTAGCCCGCACTTTTGCACCGAGCAAGATCTGGGGCGGCGAGTTGAGTGAACCCGTCCTATCAAAGCCGCTCGGAGTGGCCTTCCCAAGGTCTATTGTACGACGCCGCCGGAGATCCCATGCGGCTAGCTGACCACCACATTCCCGAGTCGGATGTCCACCTCTGCGCTTGGAACTCCACCTCCAATACCGACCATCAGACAGAACCGGATCCATTTGAAGGTCGCCCTCATCTGTGTCGCGACGGCCGCCGCAGGATTGTTGCCTATCCGGCCGGCCGGCAGGCATACAATCACGACGTTGTGTCCTCCAATCGATCCCAAGGAGTATAAATTCTCGTCGTTCTCATCGCGCTCGAGATCGTTATGCTCTTCGTCGAGCATCTCCTGCGCCGCCGCCAGCTCGACCGGGAGTGCGCATATCCATCCTACGGTGTATTCATCGCGTCGAAGTCGGCGCGGCATTCGAAGTCGTTAGCATGGAGTGAGAGCGATAAACTTATAGGTTGTAGGAAGTAAGGTAGGACGAATTGGTATCGCCGGAGCGCTGGCAGAGATGTTGCAACCACTCCGCCTCACTCCGCAGCATGCAGCGGCCGCTTCCTGGCAGCTAATGGGTGCCATTTATCAGTTAGACAAGTCACAGGCATCAGCGGCCTAGAGCGCGCCGTGCAGCCTCGCAGATCTTATCACCAAGCAAAAAGGTCAACCCTAAATGCCGGAATAGCTGAGAAGGCTTATATAGTTGAACACTCGGTTGCAGATCTTGCCGCCCAACGTGGATGCGAGCTTGAGCCACAGAGGCCTTGGCATAGAGTGGGGGAAGAGCTTTGAGCGCGCTTACAGTAGGTAGCTTGCGTAAGCCATACTCTAACACGGTTATTAGGCGCTTGACCGTATATAGTTAGACAAGTGCAAGGGGTCCTTGTTCATTGCGGCGCAGTAAACTTTTCGTGTATACAGAAAAGGTGAAGGCGGTTTTGCAAGCGACTGTAATAATGACGATGATGCCCCGAACTAAGTTCGATGAACGAACGAGCGGAAAACTATTCTACATAAATAACTACTTAAATATATATAGTGGTGAAAAGGCGGTCTAGTTTGAAGGAATTGCCCCCTGATTTTTAAGGTCTTTTTCATCTGTGACTATTAGCTGTTCTCAGGGCAGGTATCGGTAGTTCATTCCTCTGATTTTCACGCGAATTTAAATTATTTCACCGCCAAGATTCGTTCAATTCTGAACGAATCTTGGCGGTCATGTGACTTAGTCTAACTAGCGTCTCAACACTTATGGAATCCTCAATCCAAAGGTAAAGCACTCTAGTACTCTGTTCCAGTACAAAAGATACGGGGACTAAAAAGCATGTCGCTATAGTAGGCGAGCCCGATAGGTTCTGTATCACCGAATCGGTCTCGTCTGTCCAGACCTTTACTGCTGTTACGTCTGGGCTGTTGCACTGTAGCTGACGGTGGCCTAACGTAGAGATCCGCTTATTCACGTATAGTAGGCTACGTTTTCTGACATCTTCGTCTGTGTGTGTGGGGTAGAGTTGCCATTCTCAATGGTTAACGTGGGTTTTGTATGCGGTTATTGATGGCTCCTAGATAAGTAGGATATTAATATTTTGCGTTTGTTTATCGTTGATGAGGGCTTCCATGCCTGCTTTGGATTTCATGATGTTGAGCTGCAGGGTTCGAAGATTTTTACTCATCTTTTGCTACTAGAGGTGGTTTGACTCCTGCACGTTCAATCTCCTGTTGGGTGTGCTCCATAGCAGTCAACACACTTTGGTTCTGTATTACGGGGGCAGTCTCTGCAGTCGTGTTGACCAGCGCAATTCCCGCATCTCTCAGTCTCATTACATGCCCATACGAGATGACCTATCCTCTGGCAACGATAGCATCGTTTCTTCTTGACCTAATATTACTCGATGCTGCCAATGTATCTCTGCCTGAACACCAGTCCATTGTTAATCATCTATTCCGCTGCCTCTATTGTCTTGAACTATACTCCAAGAGTTGCTACATTTCCTAGCTTTTTGTCCTGCCTCTTTAGCCATGCGATTTCTACGATTTAGTGGCCTCTACTTTCCATATCGTTCTCTTTCATAATGTTCTTAATAGCCTCCGTTTGATCTTCAGGTAGGGTAATGTTCCCGTTAGGGTGCGATGGACGACCACTCCGAAGCGTGGTTTAGCAAGCTTTGTGCCATTTCCTAGGGCGTCAAGCCATTCAGTGCAGGATCTAGCTAGTTGGATAGATTTTTCGTCTCTAAACTGGATCACGTATCCGGTCTTTGTTGTTCCGATCCCTGCTCATGGGCTTCTTTAGTTGTGTTATTATTTTATAAGGCATTTCGAATATAGGTATTCGCTGATTCTGTAGGAAGGTATCTCTTAAATACTTCAGTCTCTTCGTCCTTGGTATCAGTGTTGCTTCGATTTGTGCTAATTTGGATGTAATTTAAGTCCTTACTAAGGCTCTCGCGGCTTGTTGTTCATGTAAGGGTGGATCTTGGCACTGTTACATTTTAGTCTACTACTACAGACACCCATGAGCGCGTTAAGGGGATTGCTATTAATAGGGCCTTAAGTCACGTTTTTAGCTCAAGGATCTCCTCTTTAAGCTCCTTGTTCTGGTTTTTCAGATTCTACTGTTCTACTCACATTTCATTGATGATAAGGCTTTGTTAGAGGACGATCTCCCTTAGGCTAGTCATTAGTGTTATTATCTCGGCATCTATTTCAGCCCGGGATTTTCAGGGCTTGCTAAGTGTCGCTGCCTGTTCTTGTATCTCCATCATCTTCTGACTAGGCACTGTTCCCTAGAGTCTTGTCGGTCTTTGGTGGTTCGCCTAGGGATCATGGGATAGTAAGGTCGCATTCAGGGGTTGCTGGAACCATTAGGGTGCCAGGTTCTACAGCGGTTTGCCGCAGCGGCCGCTAGAAAGCAGGAGCTATTAGAGCAGGTAACGGTAATAAGATTAAAAAAAAAAGAATGTCCGATATGAAAAAACAATTCCTAGTTCGATCCTTACATTTGCTCTCCTCTAAATCTCAGGGTACAGTCGCTCAAGATATACAGTCGCTAGCGAAACTAGCTTCCCTACAAATACAAGTTTACTCTGCTCTGCGAACAGTGTTCTTAGCGCTCCGTCCGGTAAAGTATCGAGCTTAAACACACATGTTCAATTCACGAATACTGACCGCAAGGCTGAGAAAGGGGGAACCCTGCTTAAATCCTTTACAACTATCGGACCCCCCACGCTTTGGGCCATAGCATCCGGCGTTATGTACATTGCCTTAGTGTGGTGTCGCCTGTAACCACTACACAGACCTAATTCCAGCCGCTGCTTATGCGCGGCGCAGTCACCAATTATAAAATTACCAAGATCACAAAGGCTTCCATCCTGTCAAATTCCAAGCCGCTATCATAGGAGATTTCAAAAAGCAGTGAGTACATCGAGAAAACTATAAAATCTAGACTAAAGTAAAACTCGAGCATCTTTTCGGGTCTATTACTACAAACCATAACTGCAGCTTCCGCAGTATACTTCGACGTGACTATTACTATTTTTGTTGGAGAGCCTTTTAACTATTAAAAATTCCGGCACACCGCTCTCTGCTTCCGACTGAGTAATAACAAGACACCTATAGTCGTTCACATCATTAGGCCAAACATAGGGTATTAACTCGAAACTAAGAATGATTACGAGCCATCTAAGAGCAGAAAGTTCGCCAAAGAAGTCCATATTAGGCGGCTAAGGACGCTGATGTCGAAAGCTCAGCTTACCTCCCTCATCTACCAAACGCCCGTTAATAACTCAAGCTAGGAGTTTAATTACCACCTCTGGGTTAGAGACGCACTTAAAGGGCTAGCGTAGGCAGGTTATTTAACGCAGACAGATTATGATACTAGCATAAGCGGCATGGTCAATGCGACATTAGAAGCACGAGATGGATAAGCGTTTATTATATATTACATGAAGGTATATGCTTAGCTTTACTAAGGACGTTGCCATTACATAATAGCTTAGTAGGATGTAAGCTTATTGTCATAAGATTAAGGAAATATTTCTCTAGCGCGATTCTTCCAGTCTCGGTGTTTATATAAACGCTTAAAGAATTTAATGTAATCCTAATATTCTAGATACTAACCGGCGTACTCCTAATCTAGTAATCCGGTTATCCGGCCATCTTTTATTAAGATGTTGTGTTGTGCTAGATCGCTGTGTGAGAATAATATATAATAGTCATCTTAAAGTTATTTACTAAGCGCATCACGAATAGGGTCTGGAATAGTCTTAATAAGGTCTAAATAGAATAAGTTAAAGCTGGTCTCGTTTAAGAATAGGCCCCTGCTATAGTCAGTGAATTAGCAGCAGTCTTATACTTTCCCGCCTAAACAAGATCTAATGAGCCTATTTGTCCAGGGAACGGATCGTATTTATATTAGAATATCACGTAGCTGCTGACAGATTTCGTCTTTCTTAGCCGTAGTCATGCTAGGCCAGACTAAATTAAGTCTCTTACCGGTAATAAAATCTATTCAGATGCAGGCTTTCCCGTCTAAAGAGTCTTCCTGCACTTAGTGTACACAAAGTGCAGGGAGATGTAATTCTGTCACAAGATACAGTGCTAACTGCTCATCGAGATTTATCCGTCTGCCCTTCTTAGTGACTGTATTATCAGGGTATCGTTTAACAGTACATCCCGGCATTTAGTGAAGAATATCAATATTTACTGAATATTAGTTTAAACTACTCGGCTGCAGGGGGTCTACCTTGTGCTCCTTCTGTCTTCAGCACTAAGCCATTCCGCTACTGTAGTATACACATAAGTCTGGTCAGAACAATGCGAGTGGTAAGGGAGAGAACGAGTTGAGTGTTTAAGAACCTAGGTGTCGACTTAGAGATGGTATAGCGGTGGTGATGGTTGAGTAGGGGCCCTAGAAGGGTTAATAAGAATTCTTGGTTTTATCATAGGCACTTTTCATGCGATGATAATGGAGGGACTGTTATATTTTTAGACGCTTAATTACTACTTTAAGCAGTAGTAGTCGTCGCCGCTTTTATTGTCATTAAGAAGATCAGCCAACAACCGCCCATTCTATTCAACGTTCATCGGGTTATTGGTGAATTATTTTGGCTGATGGACTTTACGTAAAGTCTTGGACCCTTAGTTAGGCTAAACCACTAGTCAGGCTACCCCCTAAAATTGCTTTTTCCTACATACACAGATTCAATTCTTGCAGTCTGCATTTCATTAATTCTTATATTATTATGGCTTAAAATAGCTCAAAAGATGCGTGACTCTCTTAGGAAGCTAGAATACAGCTTGTAGTCGATGCATATCGCCAAAAATCGATCCCTTCCCTCTACCAAGTCTCTAAGCTCTTCGATGTCCCCTACACGACGCTTAAATACCGAAATCAAGGCAGGCAGTCTGCCAAAACGTTCCAGCAATCGCAGCAACGTTTATTAACACAAGAGGAACTGTCAGTAAAGAAGTGTATCCTGCAGACGGCAGCATGGGGCTGGCCAATTATAATATCATACCTCGAAGGCTTGGTGGTGGATCTGCTTCGGAAGCGTGGAGATAAAGAGCCTTTAGGCGTGAATTGGTACAAGGGCTATCTCGCCAGGCATCCTGAGATCAAACTAAAGCTTGTCAAACCTCATGATCAGTCACGGAAAGACGCTGCGGATTATGAATTATTCAAATACAGCTATAAGCCTCCTCGAAATCGTCCTCCTCATTACTATTCCCATGGTACCTTTTCGGTCCCCAATAACGCACTCGCTTACTGGGTAACGAGAACTTCCTTACCTGTTCCGTAAACAATATCGTAGACTGGCTGGCCAAGCAACGGGGTCTGGATGCCCAGCTGGTGGGGGCAAGAAAGCTGATTGCTTACAGCAAGATCAAGCTCACACTGCTCATTTAATCCGAGCGTACAAGCCGAATTCCGGATGTTCCAGAGCGCAGCATTGTCGCGGATCCAGGTTCCCTTCCGGCAGCTGGTGTAATAGTTTATCGAGTGGGCAGCCATGAGGGGAAGCTTGCCACAGGGCGCAGTAATAAGATCAGTGCACGCACTCATAGATGCCTTCTCCCAGTTCGCAGGGATACCGCCGCCAGTAGTAGGGGCGTGGATTCGAAGACCTTCAACAAATACAAAGAGGCCGTCCATAAACACCGAGAGGAGAAGGGAATTGATTGGTTGTGGAGCCGCAGCCGGACCGGCAGACGAAGCCGGACGAATGGAGGGAATACCGCATCTATGAGCATCGGAAACGCCGCGCTATGGAGAAGGAGATTGACCGGGCGAAAAGAGAGCTAGAACCAGCAAAGGAGCGAATGATGAAAGCTAAGCGGAATGGGTCAGCAGGGGTTCCCTTCTCTGTCTTATCGAAGCGGGCTGCAGAAATGGTAAGTTATGACGAGAAGATATTATAGGCACAAAAGGAAGTGGATATGGCGCAGAAGAGATTAGAAGTGTTGAGGATGGAAGAGTCACTCTTGGCTGTGGAAAAGGACATCCTGATCACGTAGGCGGAGGAAGATCTCGAATCGGCGCAACAGAGATTGGAAGTAGAGAAGTCGGATGAGTTGGAGTAACTAGACAAGGAATATGAAAGAACAAGAGCGCAAGCAGGCCTGGCGCATTGTCAGGGCGCGGTGAATTGGGCCAACACACGTTTGGAATAGCTGGATACTCTGCTGGAGTGGATCACAGGAGAGTTTGCGGAAATAGCTACGGAATATGCGTCATCTAGCTGGGGAAGCCAGCACAACCGCGATCTGCTTGAAGGATGGGAGAGATACTACGTCTATATGCGCGAGAGGCTCCAAGCGGAGCAAGACAGAGTCGCTGGAATGGTACAAGAAGAGTTGAAGGGTTGGGTGCCAAAGCACGAGCGTTACTTGCTTCAGTCGGAGAAGAGTCTAGTAGAACGTAAGGAGGAGCAGTTTAAGGCTCTATGGACGTGGGTTGAGCGGGAGTTTCCAGAAATCGCTGCGAAATATGTACTATCTAGTCAGGACAGCCAATCTAACGGCGACCACCAGGACCAGGACAAGGCCGTCCTACCGTATTTGAAGTAATTACTAACTGAACCCGTGCGCAAAGCTTCTCCATTAGATGTGGTAGGGAAGAGCACTCGGCGCAAAAGGGGATCTGCCAGAGAATAGTCACCGCTCAGGCGGGTCCGACCTTTGAAAGTATCTAAGCCTGGTTAGAGGAAAAGACGTCCACTTAATGAAAAGTTGAGCACCACTCGCTATGGATTGTGGCCGCCTGATGGTCATGCGGATGATGTAGGGCAAATAGAAGAATAGGGACCACCTAAGGTGGCCGTGCGTAGGAGCGAATGGATATCTTAATAAACATGCGACCTGGCGCCTCCATCTCCTGGCTTAGTTTGTGCAGAGGAAAAATCGGTTCAGCGCCGTCCGGATGGTGCCGTACGCCGAAGTGCGCACATATTAAATCGTACGGAGAAGCTACGTTCGCTGGGATCCGATTAAGATGTCAAACCTGCTCGGTTGAGTACAATGGCCGGACGAAAATCGACATGACGCACCGCGGTCCACACAAACATAGCGTACTCTGGGACACAGTAAGGAATCTTGAAGATGAGATGTTGGAAGGCTACATCTTAGCAGGGGAAAATTGTTTAACACTATACGCTTCCCAAATACGCTCGCAACGATCCATCCCCAGCTGTGATTTAATAGAGAAGCTGGAAAAACAGTCGGCCGGTGGGTTAAGAGTTTCGCAGTGCTACTCCCGGGTAATTCGAAGGCTAAGGGTTGTATCCAGTAAGAAATCTTTCGGCTCTACATTGCAGCATGACCTTAGTGGAATGAAGTAATTGTAGTCTTTCCGCTGCCTCTTTCTATACACTAAACTACCTCATCGTTACTATCTAATGTGTCACACTGAACCGCCTCACCGTCACCATCCAACACGTCATAAATATACCAAACAATTACCTTACGTCGCAAGACGTTCCTAACTACATGGAATCGTCGTAATCTATCACCAATACAGTTAGCTACTTGTGGCTTCGTATACTCTGGGAAGAATAATTACGGAGAAGATGGAGAACCACAATATTGCAAGAGAACTGCTTTAAGTATTCTTCCCGGCTCTGCTACTATACGAACAAGAGGACGACGCAGTGACGATCAAACTATGCGACTTTCAAGGGAAGAAGGAAATGTGGCGGTCCGACTGGGTACTAAGGATTATGCACGAGAGCGCCTTGTAATATTACTTAGCTACGAAAAACAGTACCCGTGGTGTCGTATCGTCACTGATTCCGAATTCATCCATTCGCCTAAAGATAAATCGGCCCTATATCATCACTTTCTAGATACAGGAATTAAACGAGAGGATCTCAAGGTTGAAATTGGTTTGCCCAAGTTATTGGCCATAGGCGTATATGCACTAGTAGTAGATATAAAGTTACTATCCAATACGTCGCGAAAATGGTTAGGCAATCAATGACCGACCATCCCCCAACCTGGATCACTGGGTCTTCCACAAAGGAAATTTCCACAAAGGAAATTAAATTCCGGTTTATTTCAGGCACTCTATGTCTAGTTAAATAGTAGCACAGTTTTGCAATTAAACTAAAATTAGATTCCAAATTAAGGCCGAATTACAAACTGTAGTTTAGAAAAGAAAGTTCCAAAGTGGCTTCCATGTTCAATATTGTCTTTAGTTTATACAGTGGTACGATCGAATCTAGTCTGCTCAATTAACGCCGTTCATCAGGTAATTATATATATCAATAAATTCAGGAATCTTAAGTTTCTTAAATGGTTCTTGTCTAACTAAATACTTCTCTTAGCTATTTGTCCTTAGTTTTTGGCCTTCTTCTTATACGAATTCTGTTGATTTTCCATTTAAAATAGTTATCATAAAAAGGATAAGCTGAGCATCTTTCTAAGTAAGCTGAAGCACTTTATGATTTAGGGATAGACAGCTGTAACCAAGCAACGCTACTGATTCCCCTTTTTTGTCGACCCCACTGTCAATCATTATAATGCTTATAAATCCTCCTTCTAGTACATTCCACTCATTATTTATATATAGGATAGCTCTACTCAGTTGTTAATTAATAGAGTTCTCTCTATCTTCTTACGTCCCTCGAAGGTTGCTCGGTGACAGTTATGAGCTCAGGTTGCTACTAGGCTTATTTGTCACTACAGTAACCACACAAAATCGTCAATTCAACTCCGATTAATCAATCAATCGATTTTTTCTCAATTCGACGGTTCATTTGCACATGCGGTGCATCAAATCCATCTAATTTAGCTTATCTAAAAGCTTCCATTCGGCATAAGGCCCTTAGACGTCTTTCTGCATCAACAAGTAGACTCTCGCAAAGCACTAAGCAGACCCTCGTAAAGTACCAAGCTCTATCTTTTTACTTCACCAATTAACACAAAATAGACTCTGAAATCGACTACATGACCTAGAAGGTTACTGTCGTCCTTAACAAATCTGCTAACTAGATACCCTAGATTTTCCTTCGTTAAGACACCGCTCAACAAGCTGATGTTTGGCAGTACTGTAATCCTAACGTCAATAAGGATAAAATCCCAGCTCTTTAAGAACCTGCTAAGCTGACTGCTGCTGATGTCTTACAGGGAGCAACTATAGTGTCTTAGCTTAACACTAGCCAACAAGCCACGTACAGGGCTTTAATAGATATCTATAAAGACGAACTAGCCGACTATCGCGCCAAGAAGAAGGCTCTGGCAAACTTAGTAATAGAGATTAATCATACTATCACAAGGCACCATATTTTATTAATTGAAGGTAAACTCTTAGTATATGAATGACTTATCGCACTTAAAGAGCAAATCGCTCCTACAGCAGCAACGCGCACCTGAGAATGTAAGGCCAAATATCAAAATATCAAGATTTACAAGCGTAATCAAAATATCGAATGCTGGATCAAGGACTAGCGAAACATTATCACTATCGCTAAGAAGCTTAAAATTCCAGATGTATAGGGAAATCATGCTCAGAAAGATTTTCTCCTAGCTATTAAACAAATTACTTCTGATTACGCAGCTGCTACAACCTTCGACTTACTTCGCAAAGAATCTAAAGGAAAGGACATACCTGAGATCAATGAACTTATCTCTGATTTTCAGAATTATTACTGACGCATGAAGCTAGATCCAGTAGTAGCCGCCGCTACTGCAGTAAGCTTTGCCACTTTGAAAGGAAATCTATCATCATCACTAAATAATAAAAGCAGACTAAGCAAGCCATGCTTATGTAGTAAGGTCTATTAATACACCTCTTACTTTTATATTAATCCAAAATACTAGTGACCTTGTAACTGGAAACCAGACCTAATAATTAAAGCAGATATTAAACAATAACTTGCCTAAAATCCATCTCTTCGAAGCCGAATCGACACTATGCTGAAGTAATAGGAGGTAATAGAGGCAAAGAAACAATCTAATATAAGCAAACTAAGCGGCTTACTGATATCTATAGAAGAGAGCATCTTAATAACCACCTCTAAAGACAAAGCTTAACCAATAGCAAAACCGTTTCAAGATACTCTAATCATTACCACCTTTTTAATAGCAAGAGTTAATGAATCGATCTCCTACCTTAAGAATTACTAGTTACTTGACTCTGCATCGAACGCTCACGTCTGTAATTTAAAAGCAAACTAAAAATAGGCTTATCTAGTTACTTCAGATAATACTATTATAGCAGGAGGAGATACTCTTAAAATCAAAGCTTTTAGCAATATAACCCTCCAAGTAAATACACTAACAGGAGTTGGTGCCATACAACTCTCTAACGTTGCCTATATCCCTAGTTACTTTATAAACATTATTAGTCTTTCTTATGCTAGGATAAGTAACATTCACTTCAATTCAGGACAAAACTACCTCTACAATAGACTAACAGGGGACATTATATGCCATCTCAAATTCAATAGAGGACACTAGCTACTTGCCAATTAAAAAAACAAGAACTAAAACCCTACTATAGTCTTCGCTTTAAAACAACTTTAAACTCGTCTATAGAAGCCTTCTCACATAAACAGACGCCCTATTAGCGCTTCTTATCTTAAATTTCATCAATTATTTGCCCATGCCAGCAAGGAGGCTATTGACCATCTTCTAGACAATATTATTAGAGCAGTACTAACAGACACTAAAAGGGCTCTAATGCTTAAAGAGTGCGAGACATGCATTAAATCAAAAATGCATAAGATAATCTCACGACGTACAACACCTAAGTTTCCTGCTATAAGGCCGTTCTACCGTCTTGCAATCGATCTTATCATGCTAACGCCTTCAGGCAGACCTTGCTATAATAGCGACCTTTATCTTTTTCATAGAATCAACACATGTACCAAGCTACATTTTACCGAAACAATGCCAACACATGGCTATACACATGTAATTCCTGCGGTTTTACGTCTTATTACTTTTATTAAGTGATAATTCAATTAAGATATCAACGTCTTCAAATACGATGGAGAATGAGGACTAGGCGTCGAATTCTCAAACTTTTACCGTGACTAAGGAATCAAGCTTGAACTTTAAGCGCCAGACATTAAGCAACAAAATAGCACAGCAGAATAAGCTAGAAAATCGATTCTTAAAAGAGCACGCTCCTTATAAGAAGAAGCTAATCTCCCTAAGACACTCAGCAACAAGTGTGTAAAGTATGCGGCAACAATTCTTAATATTACGCCAACAGAATCTCTTGGCTGGAAGACACCTTATGAAATGGCGTATAGTTATAAACCACTAATTATACATCTTACACCCTTTAGCTATAAAGTATTTACACTAAATAAAGATATTAAACAGAGTGAGAAACTTCGTTCGCGCGTTCTTATAAGCCACCTAGTCAGCTTTAACTCAACAGACATTTATTGAGTATGGTTACCAGCAAAATCTTACGTTATCTGTATAAGAGATATTATTCTCAAGCCGAATTTATTTTACAAGCCTTAAGAGGCTTATACAGAAGGAGAGCATGTTAAAGAGATTATTGAAGTTCTTACTATGCCTGAAAAGTCTCTACATACACACTCTAACGCTGCGACGAATCGAATCGATAATGTAGACAAATCAGATAAATCTAATAAATCTAATAAATCTGACGAATCTGATGATGAATTAGATAACCTAGTATCGTCTTTATTAAACTTAGCTTCTTAAGGAATATCTACTCAAGAACCAAACCACGCTGAGAATATATTAGAAAAAGATTTAGATGAATTGCCACAGCTTCCAACACCAACAGCAAGCGAAGATTTAATTGAAAATTCATTAATATCAGAGTAATCTAGACCCAGCTCACTAGAACTATACATCCCTAGTAGAACCTATAATAATGCGCCAAAAAAGGATGAGGTTACAGGCTCTCATACAATTAATTCAAGACTTCGTTCTGGTACAACTTGTTAAGTTTTGGCAACATATGTTACCTTATTTACCACTGGATTCTTACCAAATGTCTTATTGAAACTTAATGCAGAATTGCCAAAATTTTGACTACATAGGGATTAACTCTCTCTGCTACTAAAATCCTGGAAGGATCTTGCGACACATCTATTTAGAAAAGACTTTATTAAGGCTGCTGGTCTTGAAATCAAAAGCATAATATATATAGGCTGTTTTATTAAAACTACTCTTACTAAGGCTAGTAAAGACGCAGAGATTCTCCCTCTCATGTAGGTATTTTCCTACAAATTCGATGAAGACAGCTATCTCTTAAAATTCAAGACTCAACTATGCATACGCGGCGACCTTTAGATAACCTAAGGAAACACCTATACTATAATAATAGCCACTCGTCTATTTCACGCACTTATAGTAATTACTGCTGCTTTTGACCTTGACATGTACCAATACGACGCACTGAACGCTTTTCTTAATGTAAAAATAAATTATAAAGTGTACTATCAAGCACCACAAGGCTTTCTAGAGCTTAGAAAACTTCTCTTGTTGCTTAAAGCTTTATATGGGCTGAAAGAAGCATTACTGCTTTAATATAATAAACTAAAGGCCACACTCTTAGAGCTAGGCTTAAAGCAAATTCCAGATACACCCTACTTATTTTCTAACGAAGATTTGATTGTTTTCTTCTATGTTGACGATATTATTATCCTGGCGTTTAAGCACAAGCGTGAGTAGGTTAAAGCATTCAAATGCAAGCTTCTCAGCCGCTATAAAATTCACTATCTAGAAGAATTACGCTGGTTCCTAGGAATTCGAATCGTACGAGAACGATTCAGTAAAAAGATTTGGCTTTACCTAGACAGCTTCATCGACAAAATTACAAACAAATTTAATATTAAATTATCTATATAATGATACCCGACTACACTACTGGTAATAGAAGTACTGGCTATATCAACAGAGGATTTCCCTCCCTCCAAAACAAAGTTCTATCAACAGCTTGTGGGCTCTTTGGCCTATATTACTACTTTTATAAGACTAGACGTTACTTAAGCACATTTGATGTTAGTAAGGCACCTCCAGAATCCTGGACAAGCGCACATTACTACTGCATTACATTGCTGACGTTACCTTACTAGAACCTAGTACTATGCTATTAAAGCTTCTGCTGAAGAGCAGCGCTAGGATTTATACTACTTAATACCTAAAGACCTAAGAGAACCGATTTTCTTTAGAGCAACTAATACAGCATTTGCTGATCAACCAGACACGCGAAAAAGCTTACAAGGATTCATCTTCAAACTTTTTAGCTTGCCTATTAACTGGAAATCGACAGTTCAACGTACAGTCACAAAATCGACAACACAAGCTAAATTACTTGCCCTTTCAACCGCTGGCTCTGAGATGCAGTGGTGGGTGAGATTCTTCAAGAATCTAGGCTTTGACCCTGAGATAAAGCCAACTATTTGGTGCGACAACCTTCAAATGGTACAAATAGTCACCAAAGAAACAGCCAGGCTACAGACAAAGCTCAAGCATGTCAACACACACCAAATATGGGTAAGGCAGGAAATCCAGGAGGGTCAACTTGCCATCAAATAGGTACCCACAGGCAAGATACCAGCAGACGGATTGACGAAAAGTCTATCTCAGCAGAAACATGAAACTTTTATGAAGCAATTAGGCCTAGTCAACCTCACTAAGAGACTACGCACTTCAGCAACTGCCAACAACAACAATGGCTTCTCAGTATTTGATTTCGTTTAACTTCAAATTGGCTTCATTTTTATGCCTATCTTAGCTTTCTCTTTGTACGTTCAAGCTGGAGGAGTGTGTAACCGAGCAACGCCACTGATTCCCCTTTTTTATCGACCCCACTGTCGATCGTTACAATGCTTACAAATCCTCCTTCTAGTACATTCCACTCATTATTTATATATAGGATAGCTCTACTCAGTTGTCAATTAATAGAGTTCTCTCTATCTTCTTGCGTCCCTCGAAGGTTGCTCGGTGACAACGGCCATAAACTTTTGCCCACAGGATAGAGTTCGTCCATTTAATTTTAAGATCTAAAAGTGTCTGATCCATGCCAAAAAGCTTCTCCTTTTTAGGCTTTGTTGTACGCGAATTCTGGCTCGAATGCTGGCTCGAATGCTGGCTCGAATGCTGGCTCGAATGCTGGCTCGAATGCTGGCTCGAATGCTGGCTCGAATGCTGATTTGAATGCTGATTTGAATGCTGATTTTGAATGTTATAAATATTGTAAATCTTGTAAATCTTGTAAATCTTGTGTAACTATCTAGTGAATCTTGATTTCTTTTCCCGGTATTTTTTTCTCTCCTTATTTGTGCTGTTCATACTGTTCTAGCTGCACCAATTCCAAGATCTCGCAGTGTACTTAAAAGCTTTGAGCTTGTAAACAAGTTATCAAGCCAGACAACACGTCCACAACCATGATTTAGCATCCGTGTCATTAATTCAAGCACAACTGCTTAGGTTTTACAAAAGCCTTGCTCTTCCCATTACCCGTGCCTTAATCAAAGGTCTCATAGGACTAAATAACGATAGCATCAACAGGACTCACGCCTTCTCTACCGCTTGTCAACTCATTTTAAAACAGCTTTCTTGGCAATGTATCGCATCAGCTCATCCGTCAAGCATCGGCGAGTCTACTATATTTAACACCAGCGTATAAGAACTTAGGCAGCGTGTCATGGAGGTCACATTTGGCAGCATGAAGTACTCATAAATATTGTCTTCAAAAGAGTGATTGTCTTGAATTAATTTCGAAGGTAATGACTGGTTAAATACACAATAATCGAATAGGCAGTAACGATAGTACGAATCTTTGATGACTCACGTTGCCGTTGTGGCGGTGGTGCCTTGAGTTCTGCCTACGCTTGGCGCATGGTAG
Source organism: Zopfia rhizophila CBS 207.26 (assembly GCA_010093925.1). Classification (NCBI taxonomy): domain Eukaryota; kingdom Fungi; phylum Ascomycota; class Dothideomycetes; family Zopfiaceae; genus Zopfia; species Zopfia rhizophila. The sequence continues at coordinate 188,911 of ML994724.1, read as the reverse complement.
CAAGGTTGCCTATCGCGGTTTTGCCAATAGCGTGTAAGTAGTGCAAGTGGTGCAACGGCTTTTGTCTTAACTAGATTATTTTAGATGCTTGTTCTCTTTTGGTTAGTCTCGATGTACGCTGCTGTATTCGCATCAAACGCACTAATTAACAGAGATAACGGTCGAGCCGCTCTCGCCACACTTCGCTTGCTTACTTTCTACTGTCCATGCCCATTTCTAGCATACTGCTAAAAGGTGGATGCTGCCTCCGTGCTTTCATTGACTTTACAGCCAAATCTTCAGCATCAGCTACGCTCCCTATTCTCCATGCATAACATGGAGATTCAGTTTCTTCAGCAGATTTACGGCTCTATTTGACAGATTTCGTTTGTGAAAATGTCGCGCGTTCATTTGAGAACGGTGAAAATCCAGAGATTGTGATATCATCAGCGTCGCTGTGCAAGCATTACGAGGAAGCACTCAGTTTCTATCGGATGGAGAACTTGGAAGAAGCACAAGAGGACATAAGAGAGGCACAAGAAGACATGGGAGAAGCGCAAGGGGACATAGGAGGGACACAAGGGGACTTAGAAGGGGCACGAAATAGGAGCGAAACTATTGAAGGTGCGATGCCACAATCTGCGAGCCATATAGAGCCACGCAGATCTGCAAGACTTAAAGGCAAACCACGGTCGACGGAATTTCATCTAGCGCACGTATATCCCCAATTTTAGCGCTAGAGCGCACCCCCTCGCAATCATTTGGAAAGCATCAACAGCGCCTCCAACGCAGGCCTGAAAAGAATCTTCTGTAAGAAAGATTACGACGTAGGAAAGCTTAAGGGTGCTGGTCAGGATGGGAATAGGGATTGGATTACCTTGTTAGCCTTGATTTGTGCTGACGGATCCTATCTTCCACCAGCGCTAATCTACCAGGGTGAATCAGGTAATGTACAGAACTCATGGCTCCAGGATTATGAATCCTCATCCCAGGAAACTTTCTTTGTATCTCCTACGATGTATCGACGATAGTCAAGAGCCGAGAGCCTAAAATCCTCCCACTCCATGTTTTGGGGCAGATGGCCTAAACCACTAATTTCTACCTACTTCCCCGTTTATTGCTTATACTTCTTTGGCCATGCCAGTCGCTTGATGGTCATGAACCAGATCGGCCATTCTTCTTTAACACTCCATGCGGTTTTGACTTGTCACGCTAAACACTCCGCTTTGAGCGGCCTCTGTTTACACTCTTTATTGCCAGCGACCGTGCCTTTGGCCCTTGCGGCTTAGTTAGTGGAGGTGTTGGCATCTGTATTAGCTCAGGGGTCCTTTGATGAGTAAGTCTAACAGTATTAGATGATGCTATAATTATAGCACACAATCTTTTTTCTCTTTCCGCAATTCTAGTGCTGCGGCGGAGGGGTTTACTGGCTATAGAAGACTACAGAGCGTTTAGAGTAGACTTCTTCTTTCTTTATAGCGGGGAGCCTAGGCTGGAAAACTTGCTAGCTTTTATAACTCGTCCTCCCTTCTCTGATAAGCTATCCAGTTTTCTTTCTCCTCTTACAGTTCTTGTTGCAGCGGCCTTAGAGCCATGTAACCCTCTAGTTACTATTACTATATCCATAGAGTCAGATATCTTGCGGTCAGGGGGGCCCCGGTTTTAACTATTATATCTTAGCTGCTTAGATGGCCGTTCTTTATTAACTATGTCATGGCTACGCTTACGTCTCTTACTTTCTTAGGAGATAGAGAATATCCGTGTTCTAGAGTCTAGAGTTATAGTGTTCTCCCTGTCACTATTACTCTAGTCTATAGAATACTATCTTTTACCTATTTAATTAAGTTTCAGTCTGCTCCTGTGAATCCCCCTGTTTAAGTAATTTCTAGCTATATCAAATTACTTCAGCTTAAGCTCAATTAAAGGAAGTTACTATAGCATCTATTATAAGAGTACACTATAACGTTCTGTATTATGCTTAGCGATCTGGATATTCTTTATCTGCTAATGGAATTTAGAAATAAGATTATTTCGTCTTTTAATTGAATTATACTCTTTCTCTGTAGTATCTAGCTTAGATTACGCTTCTAGCAGCCTTTATTAGGCCTCTTTTAGGGAGCGATTAACGCGTTATAGGTTAGAGATAGCTTTTTAGGCTAACATTATAGCTAATTTCGCAGATTTCATAGCCTCCTCAGCCTTTTCTCTTTCACTTGCATGTAGAAACGTAGATTCAATACAGTATATAAACTCCTCCATCTTAAAGGGTCTTAATACCTTTAAGTTAACGAGCTTCTTTTAGGCATTATTAAGTTATTACTATTAACACTTTAAAAGTATATACTAGTCATACCACTAGTACTTATAGCCTAGGTATTTGATTCGTATTATTAACTTGTCTTACTAAGCTAGATCCTCATCAAGCTAAAATATCCGTATGAATTTATATTTTGTAAGCTGGTTCTTTACTGCTCTAATATATATAGGAAAGTGCTTTTTCTTATTTATCGTTAGTTATTAGCACCTAATAAAAGATTCCCATGTTTTATATTACTCTAAGATAATTACTATCTGCTTATTACTATAGTTTTTCTTCTTACGCTACTAGAGATATTACTAATTATCTTTATTATTAATACTATACTCTCTAATTTTGTATTCTACGAACCTTCAATGTCTGCAGCCCTATTTCTAATAATTTTACTAATAATTATAAGTATTTTACTCTCTTGTGAATCTTTAGAGCCTCCGGAAGTCTTCCTATCTTAATAATTATATTATAAATACCTTTCAATCCTCTGGTTTACTGCGGTTCTGTTAAAATAATAGAATTTTATAATACTCTCCTAAATTCTTAATAATATCCTTAAGAAAGCTAAGCAGGTATAAGAGCCGGCCTCCGTTATTAATAAGTATATAATATATCTTAGTCTATCTATATAGACCCTTACAGTATACTTCTTTATTAGGTGTAGATAATAGAGTTAAAAAAAAGAAATTAGTTTCATCCCTATATACAAGCAGTTAAGTTAGAAAAAAGGATAATTCTAGAAATACTTTTTTACTAATAGATACTTATAAAAGTCATGTAGCTACTTAGTATAGATTAACTAAATAAAACTATATTTTTTTACTTATATAGCACGCTTAATCCCTGCTTACAGCTATTAAAAAAAAAAGTCTATACAGAAAGAATTAATTACCTTAATCTCTAAATTAAATTTTTAGGAAGGTTTTTAGGATCTTTAACTTTAACTATTTTAAAGTTTAATATTAGCTAGTTAGCAGGAGAGGGATTATATATAGTAGAAATATAAATACTAACTTTTTAAATTTTTCTAGGTATTAGTTAAACTCTATATTACTATAAGCAATAAAATTATAAGTAAATAGCTTTAAGAATAGAGATAGAAAGAATATTACAGTGCATATTAAGAATATAATAAAGACAGAACTTATATAAAAGTAAATATATAAAGGAGGCTAGTTTACTGTAGTCTTCTCTACTTTAGGTTATATTACTTAATTATTTATATTAGATCCGTAACTAATCTCTAACGTGGTTTTATAATAGTAGACTAATAAAAAATTCTATCTCCTATATTAGCATACTACTGCCTATAGAATGAGGTTAATTACAACTTTAGTTAAGTATAATTAACTTATTATTTATAAGATTTCTATTTTACCCTAGCTTAATAAAGACTAACGGTAATTCCTATATCTCTTTTTAATATATTTATTCTATTATTTTCGTTTAAGGACGCCGTGTTTTAATATAGAAGACACGAACTTAATTATTTATTTATATTCTTATAAAAAGTCTAATAGAGCACGCCGTGTGATTAGTAAACTTAAAAATAGTTTATAGTTTATTTTATAGCTACTCTAAAAGCCTGAGCTGTTACTAGGGCATAAGAGCTAAAAGTTAATAATATTACTAAAAGAGAATAGAAACAAACCCCCAGCCTATTTTTATAAGAATGGACTTTAGTTAATATTTAATTATAAACTAAAAGGTAATAAAGGGTTTGCTCTTAGAATTAATTAAAATAAATATAACATTATCCTACCAAAGCTAGGCAGAATTAAGAAATTCTATAGTTACTTTATATTTAATAATAAAAATTAATTTATCTGGAGAGACTCTTTAACTTGTGGTATAATTATTATTTATAATAAAAAAAAAAAAAAGAGGCGCTGTAAATTCATATAGATTCTTAACAAATATAAAGTCTCTAATAATACTAAAGAGATTATTATTAAGCTTTATAAACACCTTAAATTTCAAATTATTATCTCTAAGTATGATATGTATTTAAATGAATATATTACTAATATTAAGTAATTTTATATAGAGATAGCCGCATAGGACGAGCTGCGTATTAGTAGACTTAATATATATAGCCTTAAATTAACAGCACCTTATAGTAACGTATATATCTTTAATTAAGGTTATATTATTTTTAAGCAAAGGACGCTTAGTAAGAACGCCTTTATAATTATAACTTATTCTTAAGATATTAGTACTAGTATTAAGTATGCTTATAAGAAGCCTTATAACAGGGAAAGATTTAATAGAAAATTATAAGAGAAGGAAATCAATATAATGAGCGAAATCTAGTATGTAAGTAAATATATTTTAGTTATTAAAAAAAGATCTTCTACTAACGCCCTACTAGGACTATATTATTTAGCTTTATTATTGGGACGAAACACTCTTGCCTTGCTTATATCTAGAATACCTTTCTTTTAGGAACCTTGAATATTAAGATCGTAAGTGATATATATTATATAAGGAGAGCTTAACAATCCTTTACTAAAGCCTATCAGCGTTAGAATATCTTCATAAACAAAAAACGCTAATCATGTATTGAGATATTAAACTAGAAAATATCCTGGTCCTAACTTATAACTCTCTTTATATTAAGCTAGCAGACTTTAGCCTTATAAAAGCAGGTAGTTTTCTGATAACATTCTGCAGTATAGAAACCTACTATTCTCCTAAAATCGCCAAATACTTCAGACTATTAAAATCAGTACTGAAAGATAAATATATAGAGGTAGTTAATATCTGGTTACTTAGCGTTATTATTCTAAGGTTCGCGTTACCCAATCTTCCTTATCTTAGTTCCGGTGTAGGAATAGATTAGTGTGAAAAAATTATCAATAAAGTTAATAATTATAATAATGACCTAATTGACTTCTTGTTAACCGCTATATTGGTTATGAGACTAGAATCGCGATATTTAGTACAGGCCTACTTAGATAGAGTAGAGGAGCTCTTTATTCCTTCCTAAGGTGGTAGTCTAACTCCAACGCCCACTTCCTACGCTAATGAATATGAAATAATAGTGGCTAGATACTATGTTAAAGAGCGCCTTGCCGAAGGGCAGCTAATCTCATTATGTGACGTAAGTATCTCTAAACCTTCTTATTCAGAATACGTAGCTAAACAAGAGCTGAGTGGGCCTTCTATAGACGGATAGTTACTTTCGCTTCTTTATAATCCGGAAATATATCAAATCAAACGCCTCGCCTCCTGATTCTTAGATGTTAACTTCCACGGAAACGCGAAAGCAGTCAACCCGGCTATTAACGTCGTTATTGTCACCTACTAGAAGATCCGCTAAATGCCGTGTAAAGAAGACTAGTTCTAGCACCTGTCCGCAGGATGAACTATCTGAGCCAGTATTAGACTTATTCGATGAGGATTGGCTGTAGGATTTGAAATGTGTTGAATCCTTAGTCGCTGTACTGGGGCAGGAGGATCCATCCGACTGGAGTAGCAGTAGCTAGGCAATAAAAGCTTTGAAAAGACATGGCCTTAGTACTGTACCGGAACATGTGGACACTGGTGCTTAAGCAAAGAGACATGAAATGCAAGCCACCTTCAACCGTAGGCAGGAGTAGTTTAAAGAGGTGGATAAACGTCACACGCCTATAGAAATGTATAGTCCTCCCGTTGCTGCGAATAAACGGCAACTGAATTTCTAAGATAAGGTTAGATATGGCAACGGTCCTATGGTTATGCCTTGTTAAGTATCTGGACAAACTCAACGGCCTACGGAAAGAATATTTCTAGTGTTTTCAACTATCTATAGGCCTATTCACTTACTTGCAGAAGACTTAACTTTGCTAGTTAATGCCACTAACATCGTAAAATTATTTGAATATAGCAGGATATTAAATTTCTCCGGCACGCTATTACTAGCAAAGGTAGTCATAACATCTGACCTGTAACTTTAGGGGAATTACTATACGATTAAGTGCGCGCTTTAATACTGTGATGTTCTGAACGGGTAAAATAATGCGAATTAGTATCCTGCCCTGAAGGGAATGTTGCAGAGGGTTATAGAGAACCATCGTTCTGGGCAAAAACTGCTTCTAGAGAAACACTGCAAAAAAACTCGTCTAAGATGCACAAGATGTGTAAAGTTGTATACTATTTGCAATTATGCGCTACCTTGTTATAAGTGTATACTAGCTTATGAAGGTAAGCATAGATTAATTTTGGCATAAGCGTGTTCTGATAAATTAGACTGTATATACCCTTAGTTCTGAGTGAACGCAATGCCAAGAAGGATGATGATGAGGGATGATGATGAGGGATTTTCGCTGACACACCGTGGCATCATAGAAGTGTAACACTCAGAAGCTGAACTAGTTAACTAGTTACGTCTATATCCTATAAATATCATATTAAGAAGCACATCTTATTAAGAAGTTTAAAATATATTAAGCTTAAACTACTTTACTGATATATAAGGAATTAGATAGAATAGTTTTATTAAAATAGCAACGCCATAATAGCTGTTATACTAAATTTAGTAATTTTTAGACTTTTATTTTTATTATTATTCTTACTAGTATTACTCTCTACTGATAAGTTAATTTACTTTAGGCACTATACTTAAAGGGCTATCTATTTTTTACTTTAGTAGAAAGTAAAGATTTAATAGTATTAATTTTATTAATAGCAAGGACGGTTAATTCTGCTCTTAAGTCTTTAAAATTCTATTTAGTTTTTATATACTTGTTTATATAATTAGCTTTTGGTTTTTACATGCCCTGTATATAAGGTTATTACTTAAAACCTAAAGAGAATTTTATTTCTACTTTACTAATTCCCTGCTGATTTAACTTCCTCTTCTATCTACCTACTACTTAAGGAGAAATATCTAGATATTACTTTTATACTTTCTATTCTCTGCTGCTATGCACGCTGGTGATTATATTACTAAAATTTAATTTTTATTATACTATAAATAAGATTAGTAGATATATAAATCTCTATAAAGAGTAATGTGCTGGAATCGGTAAGTAATTCTTCTAAAATTAATATTAGTTCTTAATTTATAAGCTTACTATAGTGTGAACTTAAATTTTCTGCTTAACCTTATTTATTAAAAAAAATAGCCTCTTAACTGGGCGGGAATAAGATATTGGACTAAGTATTTTATATATGCTAAAGTAGACATATATTTTCTTATTCTACTTATATTACCTATAATAATTAAACAACACGTAGGCGACAGGTTCCATAAACATACAAATAATTAGTATAATAAAAGATATTAATATATTCTATAGAGCCTTAAAATAGTAGCCTAAAGGGCGTAATTATAAGAACATAAATAAATTAGGTATAAACTATCCATCTTCTTGCATATTCTCATGTTTTTAGAGTGAACTTTAGAATCATAAATAGTACTAGTATATAATCTTAAAGGACCTAAGTAATGACTGATCTCTTAGAAATTATATCTAACTCTATATTCTAAAGAGTTTAAACTAATGCACTGGCTAAGACGCTTTTTTATCTTACCTAATTAGTAAATAATTTCCTTAAGTATTAGTTAATCTATGTGGAAGGAGCAGAGGCGAAGAAAACTCTCTCATTAAAAAAAGCTGAAATTAGGAAGAGAGATGAAAAGATTAAAGAATTAGACTTAGCTATCATAGTAATAACTTACAGAGAACAGAAAGAAGTCATTTAGATGAAATTAGAGAAAGCTGAGATAGTAAAAGAAAATATTAATCTAAATACCAAACTATAGCAGGCACTAAAAGAGAAGGAGGATGTGGTTAATTAGCTAAGAATAACTTAAACTAAAGTAAAAGAGTACGCTACCTATATAGTGAATTTTATTAACTTAGACTTAAGCAAATTGTATGAAACCATTCCCATAATATCTAGCAGATTATATTGCTTATTAGCTGTCTATCTAGCTCTAAAGATGTGGCAAAAATATGGGAACGTACATACATTCTAGTGAAGAAGTACTTTTCACTTGATATCTTGACTAAGTTGTTTGAGGTTCGTTTGTAGCGTTTTATAATATCTTAACCAGCTAATAACGGTCTTGCGTTATTAGGAGCATGATAAGTGGACCTAATAAGCATGCGGCCTTTTACATTGACTATCTGGGTCAATTCTCATTTTGCTAACAAACTCTTTTGCAGCCAAACTTGCACGTAAGGCTGTTATATTGAATGTGTTCACTCTTGTGTTTACATGGTGGATATTCACGGCAACCCCGCCACCCCTTACACAGGCTGGCCTTGATGTTATTCTATCTAAATTAATTGGATAAGATGAGAGAAAGGAAGCGCTATGCTAAGTAATATTACTGTCAACACTAAGCAGGAATCCATCACAGGATAAAGAACTCCAGCAAATTGTGAAATGGATCCTGGAGGCATTTAGGACCTTGCTTCCCTTGAAACTTCGCACGGAATTAAAGTCCGACGTTAAAGGCTTGATGACAGAGGCCACAAATTGCTGGGTCAAATCACGATAGAGCCGGCAGAAGGTTATTGCCACTCTCGACTACGAGTCATGTCTAGGATCATGGCACGATCATCCTGTGCCTACCCGTAAGCACCAACAGAGCATGAATGCCGAAGCTTCAGATCCCGAAGATCAAGAGGAGGTGACTTTGGTTGTGTTTCCGGCAATAATTGCGGTGAGCAATGGCACACCGGAGATGATTCACCCTGGTTTCCTTATTCGTTATTCTCACCTGTACGAGGCAGAGATAGAGTGGCGAAACGAACAGAAGAGGAGACGATTTTCTCGCAGTGGAGTCCCCTATAGCATACCAGGTCTACCTTCCCCACGGGGCGCTGCAGGGGCAATGGTTTGATACCAGAAGGTATCTCGGTAGGGTTAAAGTGTAATTTAATGAATAAAAGACCTTGAAGCCTGGAGTGCGTTGCCGTACCGCTATGACGTTGGCGCCCGCTGCAATGTGTAGTCGTTTCCGAAACGGTCCAGGAAGAGAGTAGTACCTAAGAGCTGAACATTGATTCTAAAAGCATCTTGTCCTCTTCCACAAACAAATCTGAATATTTTCCGCAGATTATGCAGCTGGATGAGTATGTTGACCTGTGAAAGATCGAAGTCCGGTCGACAGATGTTTAGAGACTTCAGAAGAGGCTCAAAGGCATGAGGGTGACGAGGAGCTGGTTCCAGTTGGAGGAAACGCTCTTTATCTGAATTGAAGATAACTTAGGGGTCCATTTTGGTGGATGACCTTAAGCTTAGAACGCGTTAGTCTGGTCAAAGAGGCCGCTTAAGACCGTCTTCGTAGCTCGTCGCTCGCCGTATCCCTGAGGAGTTCCAATCGTGAAAACTCCTTATTCGAATTGGGCACCTTAGTATCAACTTGCCGTCAGGCGGGAATATCACGTCATGTACCCTTTTCTGGATATCTTGAATAAGGAGGCAGCTGGCTTATGTGGGTATTGGGGCCAATGAAATCTTGTTCCTTACCGTCCGGACTGATTAGGTGATGAAACTGATTATTCAACCCTACTGGTGGGGCATCTTCCGGGAACAGATAGGGTAGATCTAAGACAATTAATCCAACCACCTAAAACAGAAACCATAGTGCCACTAGGGCTTCACAGTTGGGCATTAAAAGGCTAAGGTAATATAAAAGGTAGACATGACTGTAGGTCTAGTGCTAGGTATTGATGGGGCAAGTCAACGTGTAAATCTGTACTAACTAGTGGCTGGGATTTCTTCCTTAGCATCTTAATCTGTGAGAGAGACTAACGCACTTTACTTGGTTTGTAGTACATATAACTAACTAACTAGCTATTATCTAATCGCCATTAACCGGTAGCTACGCCCCAGCGACTATGTTCCCTTCCATTCCCGCTGTCCTTAAAGTCTTTCCACTCACTACACTTTCAGTTTCCTTAATGGACTGCCTAACGATCTTCACGTCTAGACTAATACCCTGTTCGTTACTACCCTTACTCTCCTACTTTGCATACAAGCCTTTTGGCAGCATCTGCTCCCCCCCCTAATTTGTTAAAGACTAAATTGTCTCTATTGGCATTATACTTCAGTATAGCTCTCCCGCTCCTCTCCCTTATGATATCGCGAATCTTCCCGATCAGGCCGGCTAACATTCTGAGGTCCTTCTGGTTCTGGTCTTCCTAAGCCTTAATCTAGACAGCTATATCCTCCACTTTAGGGACTGTAAACACGCCCTTAGTGTGGTACACGCGGACGAGCTTGGGCGTCTGTAAGACCCAGAGCTATAATATAACATGCTCAAAAGCAAGGGGTCTGTGTGCAATGCGTGTTTTAATCTTAAAGATTAAGAGAAGCGGAACCGCTTAGCCTTCCTTTCAGATTACGAGTTTAGAGCTGGCGGGATAGGTTTTTTCAGGATTACTACTTTTAGGAGATAGCAACAGGGAGTCTAGGACGCTAGAGAGGTTGTTGACTTTTGGAGCTTAGTTACTAGCGGGTTATAAACTCAGCTATATACTAGTGACGCTAATATATCCGTCTATCTTATAACAGACAATGAATTTCAGGCCCCTAAAGTGATATGATATAATTCTGTGGTGTCTAGTACTCCCATTAACTTAACAGCTAGTGCACTTCTTCTCAAACGAGTAGCCATAATCTCTAAACTTATTTAAACTAATATACTCGTCCGTTTTGGTCTCCTCATAGTAGAAAATAGCGGTATTGTTTGTAACCTTAACATGGATAGTAAAGTCTTCCTGTTTAGAACTACTCTAGTAAGGGTTTATAAAGCTAAGGAGCTTATAGATATTATTCCAGTTAGTCACAACGTTAATAGAGATAATATTAAAAAATAAATATAAAACATATAATATATAGAAGAGCAGTTCAAGAGAGCTATCTAAGTATTATATAGTATTTTAAATAATATAGATATAGCCAGTATCCTTTTCTAATTAGAAGAGACTATTAGGAGGGGATTATAGATTTAAACTATTAGAGATAATAATAGTAGGTATAGCTCTCAGCGCTTTAATCTAGTTATAGGATGCAAAGTACTAAATATTAGTAATTAATACTAAAACTAGAGTATTAAAGTCTTTAAGACCTAAGTATAAGATTTTAGTTATAAGGTTATTTACTATAGTTACGGTTAGCTTATAGTCTATAGAATATAAAATATAGTAATAGGCCTTAAGCTATACGTTGTAGATAATCTCCTTTAGAAGAATAAAACTTTTAATTTATATATTTACTATGCAAATAGATTCCTAATAGGTAGCTATAATTTTTTTATTATTTTAACTTTATTAAAACTCTAGCCTTACCCCGCGTTGCTTTTATATAGTAATGTGATATATATATACTAAATATGCCTAACTAAAAGCAGACTACTCTTATAGCTATAGTAAAAGCTATAAAAAGAGATCTAGTAAATAGTTATATATAGCTATTTTATTTAGCCTCTATACTATGCTAATATGTATTAAGATTTATTACTTTTATTTATTTATCTAACTAAAACCCCTAGCTAAGGGTGTTATCTTTAATTAGTAATCTACTAATTACCTATAAACTAGTTAAATAAATATAAATATATAGCCTATTACTTTTAACTGTGTTTGCTTTTATTAGTGATTTCTAGTACTATAGCTCTATACTTTACTTTATATATTAGAAAATATAGTATATAGCTATAAAGCAAAACGTGCCCTACTTTTCTACTTAAAAAGAAATAATTTATTTTATTAGAGTTTATATATAGCCTTACGACTCTAGTTAACTACTTTTATAATTTAAGTTATATTAATTTAATTATTATATTTTAAAGCAGACGTTATTGAATTCTACGGACATATTATTAAACTTATTAAGGTACGATATTAGGCACGAAAGATTAGAAATTAAATAAATATAACTAAAATAATTTAGAAGATAGAAATTATCTAAATAGCTTTTAATTTATATTTAAATACATAGCTCTTTCATGCGCCTTATACGGAATAGTTAATCTAAACTATTAAAAGAATATTTAAACTATTATATTATCTTTACCATCTGTGCAGCTACAGCCTCCTTATTACTATATTTACCAATTTATAAATTTATCTACTGTTAAAATATACTCTATATATAAATAAGTAGCTTACTTGCTAGGTAGATAACATAATATAGTAAATAAAATTATTATATTTTATAAATATTATTAATATAGGAGATGTCTATACTCTTAGTGTATCTAAGTTTACTAGCTATAAATTTAAAAGAATAGAAAGATTACTATTAGTTATGTAGCCTAAAGTTTCTAGAGAAGACATCTACTTAATTATTACTTATTTTAGTATTTTATACCAAATCTTAAGATTTCTATATTGAATTATCTATTTATGCTCTATGAAGTCTGCCTTATATATTCTATATATTATAATAAAGACATTATATTTAAATGGAATAATTAAAAGGATTTAATCTATATTAAGTATGGTATTTTCTAAAGGAGTATAAGGCAATTTATCTAAATAAAAGTCTATAAATTTATAATAATAAAATAATTAACTCTAAAGGATTTTTAAGGGTATAATGAAAATTACCTAATATCTTATTAGAAAGATAATACGTAATAACTGCTAAGATTTATTTAGAATTAAATAAATCTTAGTAGTTATATAAATTTTTGTGTTTTTTTCTTCTCTGCAGTAGGTATCTATTATAGTATAAACTACTTACTATAGTATTAAGTACTTATAATATAGGGTACCTACTATAGCATAGACTATTCTATACTATAGTAAATATAAATTATAAAAATAGCCATATATCTTATCTCTTTTAAGTATTAGCTAAAATTATGTAACTAAATTTTCATACTTTCTTTTATATAATCCGCTTAACTATAGCTTTCTTTAGGTAATTATTATTTATTTACTTAAAGCTAAAAAAACTAATAAGTCCTGTAAAGTTTTTATTTTTCTAGTACTATTTTCATCTCTTTTTTCTTTCTAAAGGGCTATATTAAAAGCGTAAGAGGAAGAAGCAAACTCTTATAAACCTAGTATTAAATAAAACTATAAACATTCCTGGATTTAAAACTAATATGAATATGGCTAGCTGTTATATATTATAAAAATTATTTAATAGAGATTATCTCTTACTTATCTCTTTTCTTTTAATACTTATTTTATATTATAATTATGGATTTAGTGGTTGCACGTGCATTAAAGTTCTAAAAGTTTTTTATAGAATATTATACTATAAAAGTAAACCTTATTAGCTATATACTTTTTATAGGAATAATAAGAATATTTGCTATACTAGTTTACGCATTAGCTACCTATATATTATATATTATTAAAACTAACTATTTAGTCCTCTAGCTTACTAGTTACCTTTTAGGGAGTAGATAATACTATTTTATACTCTAACTATTAGTTACTATTCTTTATAAGCATTTCTAAACTAGGTTTAGTTACTAAAAAGTTAGCAGATAGTATAACTAATAAGTTCTTATAAAAAAAAGAAAAGGTAGTATATATAGGGGTAATAGAGAATAGCTATATAGCCTTATTATTTATAAATATAATAGATAATATCTTAATTTACTTAATAGCTTATTAGGAATTCTCTAAGAGGAGCTTTTACTTTAATAGCTGAAAAGAAATATCATAAAAAAATAAAGAATCCTTTTTAACTTTTCTATTTTCTGGCTTTTTATTTATCTGTTTATTTAAAAACTTAAGTGGGTTAACCCTCTTCAATTCTTCTAAGCCAATATTATAACTAGTTATTTAATTTATAGAATTTACTAGATAGTTAGGTTTAAGGTCTGTTTTTTTTAGTTTTTTAAGCTAATTTTTATTTTTACTCTTACTTTTCTCTAGTATTTTTATATTTTATCTTATTAATTCCTGCAGCTCGTTAAAGCTAACCGTATTCTTAAATATATAATCTTAATAGATTTTCTATATCTAAAGAAATTACAGAGCAAAATACCTATTATTAGCTAGTTTATTAAAGCTAGTATTTATTATATTTATAATAAAGGGATACTTAAATAAGTTAGTTAACTAAAATAGTTACCCTTACTCTAACTTAACATTAAGCTTAGATATAAAGAGAGTAAAAGGTATTTCCTAGAAATATTCTAGTTTATTAAGAAAAAGAATATTTTATTTAGTTAAACCCTACTAATCTATCTTATTAAGGATGTAAAATATTAGCTTAATATTAAGATAATAAATCTAGTTCTTATTCTCTAAGTATTTAATATAAAAAAATATCTACCGTAACTTCCTTAAACCTAGTTCTTATTCGTTTATTAGATTACGGTGACTATTTATAATAGTAAAGTTAATAGTATTTTCTAGTCCCTTAATATAGTCTTTCTTTAACTTAATAAATCTATTATTCTTAGAGGATAAGTAGTAAGGATTATTTTATTTCTTTAATACAAGACCTTTCTATTACTATGTAATAGCTTAAGTAAATATGTCCTAAAGCTATTTAAAGAAATAATAAAATAAGAAATTAATATTCTTATAATTTCTAATATCAGCTTAACTGGGAACGCGGTAGACTAGTAAGTAAAGTTATTAACAACATATATTATAAGCTTTTATAATATAAATAATATTATCCTATAAAAGTAGATTATAAAACATAATTATAAAATACTTATTAAAATCTATAGGTAAGTTTTTATAAGTCTTAAAAAAACAAGCCTAATTATTACATATACTTATAAATCTTATAAAAGGGTTTAATCTACTTATTATAATTATTTTAGACTAGTAGCTTTTTTTTTAAGATATATTACTTTTTAATCTTATACTCTATTAAGTTAAGCTCTAGGTAATTTCATAGCACGCTATATAGATCTATCTAATTATTAGTTAAGTTCTTTTTACTTTTAGAGAAGATTTTAATATAATTTCTTGCCTTACTTAAGTTAATATATACTTAATAGTACTTACTATTATACTTCTACTTAATACTTAAACGTCTATCCCTTATTAATTAACAGTAATGTCTAATGCTTTTTATTTTATTATTATTATAAGTTACTTTAACTTAATAGTACGTTTCGCGTTAGTAACTCTGCCTTAACTAATTACTTAATAAGATTTTAGCTCTTTCTATATCTGGAATAGATAGCTCTAGGTTTAACAGGATAGAGTTTATACTTTATTATAAGATAGAGAGAAAGTGTATAATAGATTTAATAAGATAGCATTAAACTATTTCACTCAAGTTCAAGTCTCAACTTAGAGATAAGATCTTGATTTTAGAGTAACTATAAAGAATCATAAATATCCCCGAGCCGTTTCACGTCTCATATTTATAGGAAACCCTTCATGCGTATATTGTATACCTGCTGGCAGTATGTTGGATACTGCTCTTATTTGTTCAGGTTGTTAGAAGGCTGAACAACCTTGAGCACTGCTAACATGCCAAGCCTGGTCACGTGCGTGGCTGCTCCCAATCCACTGGCATGGTTCCGTATTTCTGTCCTTGTTTCTTGGCTCGTACTTTAGCCTGTGCCAACGCGTCCCGTGCCCGCTTGCAATTCTTTCTTTCCAACTCGAACATACGTTTCCATTCCAGGGCTTCATTGGCTGTCGTTGCCAATTCCTTCAACTCTTCAGGTGCAGCTGCCTTACTGTTACTGTCCGTAACACTATCCCCCTCTTCTAAGTCTTCGTCTTGGAAGATAGTTTCTCCCTTCCATAAGCAGTATAAAGGCAGCTGGTCTTCTACCCTGTGTTCTAGACTGTAAGACCCTCGACTCCCTTTCTTTCCTGCCCAGGTTCCTAATGATGCGTCGTCCGGAATCGGCTCTAATACATTCTTACTGTTTAGCTTCCAGGATCTGTAGCGCACCCCGTTACATGCTGACACCGTGCTCAAATTATTTCCGTTAAGGCGAAAGTTGCTTGGTGAACCTGAGCTCTAGTCGTTGCTCAGCTTGTAATAATCGTAATGCAAAGTACAACTTAATTGTCTCGCAGCCAGAGTAGGATTATATTAATCGTGATAAGGAAAAACTCCGTCGTTAGCTTGAAAAGGCTGAGGATGACTTGTCTGAGTCGCGCTGTATTAAAGAAGAACGTCACTCCCGCGTCCATCATCTTCGTCATGAGCTTACAAAGATAGATTCCAAAGAGAAAGAGATGTTTGATCAAGAGTTAGCCTCCATTCACAAGATCCAAGCTCTTAAGGAGGCGGAAGCTCGTTCTCGGGGTTAAGAAGCTCACACACCGCAATCTGCAGTGGTGGCTTCCTCCCAACCCGCTTCATCTTTCTTCTCAGGTTTTGAGTAGAACATTCTGCACTCTCTATATTCCTTAGATTTGGCCTTAGAGCAAGCCTTTGCTGCTCCTAATGGTACTAGTTAATTAGCTCTAAACTATTCTTTAGGTTCCTAATTAGCTCCCAGGTGTCATCCTCAGGTCCGTAATCTTTCTATTTAACCAAATACTTCCACTAACGCCCAAACTGCTGGCAGTCCAAAATCTATTAAACTTCGTACTCAGTAGTGTCTTCCTTGAGTTTAAGTTTTGTCTATAGTTTGGCATCCCGTGGTGCTGGTTCTAGTTTGGAGACATGGAAAACTAAGTAAATTCTCGTGTCTTTAGGTAATTGTAGTTTGTAATTCACAGGTCCTGTTTGCCGTTTAACCTTGAATAGTCCCAACTTAACGTGATCTAGTTTTCGTGATGGTTGTTTTATTTCTAAATTTTCCTTTTTTAAGAAAACCTTATCCCCCTCCTTAAAGGTTAGTCCCTTAACCTTAGATTTGTCCTTAATTTGTTTGCTAAGATTGCCTTTATAGGTGATTTTCTATACGATATCCTTATAAAGTAGTCATAAGTCCTTGACTTTCCTTCTTACAGATTCTAATACCTTGTCTAGTTTCTGTGGTTCTTGATAAGCTATAGGCTCGTAACTATAGTTCGCATAGAATAGTGATTTTCCCGTTGTTAATGACTTTACAGAGTTGTATACAAACTTAGCTATTAGTAGTAAGTTAATCCAATTATCTTAGGGCTTATTAACATACATTCGTAAGTATTATTCTAATATTTAGTTTGTTTATTCTATCTGTCTATCCGTTTATGGGTAAAACGCCGTTAAGAAGTAATACTCAGCTCCTAGCTGCCCTATAAACATCTTCTAGAATATTAACGTAAATAACTTATCTCTGTCTGTGATGAATTTTCGTGGCATCCCATATTATGCGATCAGAATTTTAATTAGTAATATTACCAGTTCATCTGCTTTAATTTCCGTATAGGTTGGTTTAAAGTAAGTATACTTTATTAGTCTGTTAATAATAACCAGTATCATGTTATACTATTAGCCTCTTTAGGTAGTAATTATCAGTATTCCTGTGATAAAGTCTATTATAACTAATTTCTATAGTAGATTTAGTAAAGATATAGGTTACATAAGTCCATACTCTTTATATCTTAATGCTTTATTCTTTTTGCAATTAATGTATTCTAAAAGAATTTTCCTAACCTTACTCTAAATTCCTGGAATCCAGAAATGTCTGTTGATCCGTTCTATGGTTTTTTTAATTCCCTAATATCCGTACATTTCCGCGGAGTGTTAGTCTTTAATTAACTCTATTTATAGTTTATTTAGTATATAAATTATCTCTTAGTCCAGATTCTATAGTAGTTGTCTATTATTAAATTCCCTTATTTATTTTTTCTAGGTGTTTTCGATAATGACTACGTATTTAACATTAATTTATAAGCTTTCCAGAGATCTATCCTGTCTTTACTTAAGTATTATATTATAGATTTCTAGTATATCCCTTATATAGTCTGCTTATTAGCTGAGTGCGTTAGCTACTATATTTTCTTTTCCCACTTTATAAAGTATTCAAAAGTTAAATATAGAAACTAATTTTTATTATCTAACTTATTATTAATTTAACTTCTTCATTGTTGTGAATGCTGTTAGATTCTTATAATTTAAGTATATAACAATTTAGTGCTTAGCTTCTTCTAAGTAATATTTCTATTTTTTAAGTGCTTAAACTATTACTAATAATTTTTTATTATAAATATTATAGTTTAACTTAGTAGTTATAAGTTTATGAGATAGGAAGTCTATTAGATATTTATGCCTATTATTTTATACTTATAATAGGATGGCTCTTGTTACTCTATCTAATATATCTATATATATCTCTATTTAAAGTCATAAGTTAAATATCTTTAATATTAGTAGTTTCTAGAATATCTTCTTTAGGGTTATAAAAGCTTTGTCTTCCTTAGCTTCCCACTTAAATTATTAGTTCTTTTTAAGTAATTCCGTTAAAGGTGCTGTGATTTTTAAATAGTTTTTAATAAATTATCAGTAAAAGCCCATGAATCTAAGAAAAGAATAAACTTCTTTTATGTTTATTAGTATAGGCTATAATAAAATGTTCTTAGTTTTATCTAGGTTAACTACTATTCTATTTTAGGATATTAGATACCCTAAGAATTTAACTTCTTTTCTATAGAATATATATTTCTTTGTTTATATATATAGGTCGTGTTCCTTAAGCTTCTGTAGTACCTTCTTAGTATACTTAATATATTCTTTTAACGTCCCATTTATGTATACAAGCATATTATTAAAATATATTATTATAAATATATTTAGATATTTTCTTAGCACATGATTAATAATTGTCTGGAATATTACTAGTACATTCGTGAGTCTAAATAGCATGACTAGGTATTTAAATAACCTATATTTTGTCTTTAGTATAGTCATCCATTTATGTCCTTTAGATATTCGTATTCTATAGTATTTATTCTTAATATTAAAGAGACTAAACCATTTAGCTCCTCTAAGTTTATTTATGAGTTTTAATATTAGGGGTATAGAGTAACGATTTTTTACTATAGCTTTATTAAAGTGTCTATAGTTAATACATAACCTTAATTTACTATTTTTCTTTAGTATAAAAAGTGTTAGTAATACTATAGTGTTTTTACTTTCCTATATATATCCCTTTTTTAAGTTTTTATTTAGATATCATCATAACTCCTTTTGCTAATTAATAGATAGTTAGTATAATAATCCTAGTTTTAGATCTATTCCCTCTTTAAGTGTGATCTTATAGTCTTAGTCTTAGTATTCTAGTAATTAGTCTTTAGCTTTTTTAAAGAACTATTTTCTAAATTCTCTCTAGTATTTTTTTAGTACAATAAACGTGGTATCATAAAAAGTCGTTTTCTTTATTTATATTATAACTTACGTTTGTTTATAGTAGTTCTTCCTAGTTCCTATAGACTTTATTCTCTAGTTAATTAGTAAATTCTATTATACTAGCTAGTTTTATCCTAGTATAAAATCCTTACTACCTAGATTTATAATCTTAATATAGTAGTTATCTGTGTAACCTGCTGCCTTAATAATTATATTCCCTATTTCAAAATTAATTAGACCTTTTTTGAATATTACTAGATTATTATTTATATATACTACTCTTACAGGTTTCTCTAAAACTCTAGTTAAGATATAGTATCTCTATATTTATTTATTTAATATAAGTGTTTTACTAGCCTTGCTGTTTATGAGTGCTTATGTCTAAAAGCTATTAATATATACGTTTATATATAGCTTATTTTTATGTCTTTATCTAAGTCGTGTATAGTTAAGTAATAATTTTTATATTTTAACCTTAAATTAGCTCTCTAGCGGTATAGTTATTGCTTACTAGCCTTCTAGTTTTTTATTAATTATTAACTCCTAAGTAGCAGTCATTTCTTTAGTGTTTTCTTTTTTAGTTTATAGATAGAGTATTACTAGAGTTAGTATTAGTTCTATAATAGTATCTTATACTTCTTTTTAGCTTCTTCTTTATGATTTCGGTACTTCTATTCTAAGAAACATTTCTTAGTTATTAGTTTGGCATGTAATTCTGTGGCTAACTATTTATCTTAGTAGTATTTAGCTTAGTAATATTAATATCCTAGTTAGCACTTATCTTAGTTTAACTATTTATATTTCTTAGTCTTTAGGTCCTGAAGTTCTTCTTTGGAATCTATATAAATTAGTTCTTATTATATATTAATTTTTTATTTCTATGCTATTTATTTTAGTACTTGTTTTATTATTAGTTCTTTAACCTGTATAGTATAAGCTGCCTATTTATATTCTCGTTCGGTATACGTTTTTTCTCTATATATTTAGTACTTTTTTTATATAATTCTTTCAGCAGCTTCTTTGTCTTATACCTATAAAATAAGT
Organism: Zopfia rhizophila CBS 207.26; assembly: GCA_010093925.1. Classification (NCBI taxonomy): domain Eukaryota; kingdom Fungi; phylum Ascomycota; class Dothideomycetes; family Zopfiaceae; genus Zopfia; species Zopfia rhizophila. Next base: position 168,405 of record ML994724.1, on the reverse strand, counting down.
AAGATAAGTTTTTTTTTTAGTTTTCTATTCTAGTCCCATCCTAACTCTAGATATCTAACAGGATGGTAATAGGTTATATAACTTATAAATAGTATTAATTCTTATCTATAAATCTTATTTATTTATATAGCTAGTTTTTGTCTACTAAGTTTTTTATACTGCTTATTACTAACTATCTATAATACTTATCAGTACTTATACATTTTGTTTTCTAGAATAATCTCTTAGTGCTTAGTAATATAATATTTCTCTATATAGTATTCTAATTTATAAATCTAGTAGTATTTTTAGCTTATTTATTATCTAATTATTATAGATATTAGCTCTTTACTTTCTATTATCTCTTAATTCTATTATTATCTGAATTTCTAATTCTCTGCCCTGAAGGGTCCTCTCTTCTGTTAAATTATTTTATAGAATTAGTTAGCTTCTTTTATAAAGCTAGTCTAGTATTATTTAATAGTAGTTTCTTATATAATAGTAGTTATATTATTAGTTTATTCTGCTAAATGATTTTTAACCTACTAATATAGTATTTTATATTCTTATTTAAGGTATGTGTGGCTTTTATAGATTTAATATTACTCTTTCTAAATTTATTATATAATAGTCTCTTTAGTTATCTAGTTCTTAGCTAGTTCTATTTAGATTATAGTAATTTTAACTAGTGCCTTAGTCTAAACATAAGCCTATTTAACATTTACTTTCTATTATTTATAGTCTTTAATAAAGTGTTTTTTTTTTCTATAATTAAGACATACTCTATATACATACTAATCTATTTATTTCTTAATTTATTTATTTTATTTTTATTTGTTAGCTTATGTGTTCTTGACTAACACTTAGTTAATTTTTATTATATTATAGATTCAGGTATCCTTTCCTTATCTTTATGGTATATAGATTATAGATTTAGTATTATTTTTCTTTTCTTACTCTCTCTAGTACTAATAGTTATTAATAGTTACTATTTATTTAATGATTTCTAGAAGTGTGCTAGGTTATTTCTCTTAGGAAATTTTATCCTTAATTCTATCCTTTAGTCCTACATAGTATATCATAACTAAGAGTTAATTTACTTAATTTAGTTAAGATTAGATTTATTTAAATTCTGCTGTATAATTAGCTGTTAATGTGTATTATTTAAGCTATTAGAGCTTTTAAATTACTTCTATTTCTTTATTAATCTCTTTAAAGACTATAATCATTTCCTTCTTAAAGCTCTTATAGTTTTTAAAGGTTCTTTTAATATTATTGTTATAGTTTATAAGTTCTGCTAATCCTAGATTAGGGTCTCCTTTAGCCAGATAATTTTTTATAAGTGGTTTAAACTATTTTATAGCTTTTCTTATTATATTTATACTAGCTACCAAAATCCGATCTTAATTAGTCATAAATAAAGATTAATTAAACTAATAGTAAAGGTTTATTATGGCTATAAAGGTTTTAAGTTTATCTCTATTACTATTAAATTTTATAGAAGGTTGTATTTTTGCTATTTCTTTTCTATTAGTTCTATTTACTGTTATCTGTTACTATAGATTAACTAAAGCATTATATAACTCTATAATAGCTACTTTTTATTCTTAAATAATTTATTATATACTCTTACTTTTTCCTGATGTGCTTCTGGTAGTAGATAAAGATTCTATTATAACTTCTTTTTTATTACTACTTTCTTCTAACGAATAAAGTTCCTATTTATCCTTATAGTAAGTTATTATAAACTGTAATTAGAAATTTATTATTAGAATTAATCTAACGTCCTTTTCTATACTTTAAAAGGGTAGTTATAATATTATGAGTTGCTTTAACTTAATAGTACGTTTTATATTAATAACTTTACTCTAACTAATTACTTAATAAGATTTTAGTTCTTTCCGTATTTGGAATAGATAGCCTTAAGTTTAATAGAATAGAGTTTATACTTTATTATAAGGTAGGGAGAGAATATATAATAGATTTAATAAAATAGCATTAAACTATTTCACTTAAGTTTAAGTCTTAACTTAAAGATAAGATCTTAATTTTAGAGTAACTATAAAGAATTATAAATATCCCTAAGCTATTTTATGTCTCATATTTATAGAAAATCCTTTATATGTATATTATATACCTGCTAGCAGTATATTAAATACTGCTCTTATTTATTTAGGTTATTAGAAAACTAAATAACTTTAAATACTGCTAATATACTAAGCCTAGTCACGTACATAGCTACTCCTAATCTATTAGTATAGTTCTATATTTCTATTTTTATTTCTTAGCTTGTATTTTAGCCTGTACCAACGCGTCTCATGCCCGCTTATAATTCTTTCTTTCTAACTTAAATATACGTTTCTATTCTAGGGCTTTATTAGCTGTTATTGTTAATTCCTTTAGTTTTTTAAATACAGCTGCCTTACTATTACCGTCCGTAATAATTATATACTAGCTATATAATTATAACTCCAGTTTAAGGTGTTAACTTATATATAGTAACTTCTTTAAATAAATCTTTAAGAGCTATTATTAGCTAAATAGATATCTATTAGATTAAGATACTAAATAAAATCCTTATAGCAGCTTTAAAAGAATTTTAAAAGCCTAAGATATTAGGTAAAAGGAAGTGGAACTTTTATATTACTAGTATCTCTAGAATCTATACTAGACTATACTTTTTTAGGATTATATAAACTATCCACTTAGCTTTAGAGCTATATAATCTTTGAAATATTCTTAATAATATATTATAAGTTTAAATTAGCTCTACGTATTTTGTCTCTATTCTTTATTTTAGCTTAATAGATAAGAAAGCTAATATAGCTATAATCCTATTTAAAGTCTTATTAAGCTCTTTAAAAGTTATACTTAAACTATACCTAGTTTCTATATTTATTATAAATATTAAGTACTTAATACAGGACGTAAAGTTAGTACTATTTTAGGTTCTCTAATTTTATAATTACTTTAAACATGTCGCACTAAGTCCCTAGGCTTATTTAATAATTAATTTAAGATACTTTTTTTATAAATTAAAGACGTAATCTGCTTTATGCTCTGGGAATAGATATAATAAAAAAATAACTACTCCTAGCTCTTCTCGCGGAATAATTTAGTTATGCTTATTAAACCAGGAAATAACTATTACATTACTAGAACTTAGGGTATTAGGCGTTTTTAATGATTTTCTAGTGCAGTTTTAGTCTAGCTTATTAAGGAGATTATATAGAATACTAAAGTTAATATTGGAATTGCAATCACTGCTAAGCACACGTGACCTCAGCTATGTATATAAACTCCACGTAAGCCTAAAATAATCAAGCAAGCTTCATTAACCTCAGCTTCCAACAGTTAAAGAACATATTAATAGCAAGTTGTTGCTAAGACAAATTTGGCCTTTCTAGGAGTAGTAAATATACGAGTAACTATATGTTGTATAGAAAGAGAAATGTTTACGTCTATTTAAAAGGGTGTCATGCCGCGGGAGTGAAGCCGGCTAGAACTGAATTTCAGATATGTATTCATGTCCCGAGTTTACAAGCGGCTGTGACTAGAGTAGGGTTAGGAATAAATGAAGATAGCTGTTGGTGTAAGCAGGCTATTCTCTATTTAGACTTACTATCAGCTTTAATTAGAAATCAAAATAGGCAAGCATAATCTGGGTCGTAATCCAGTGCATAGCACTGTATTCTAATTACTTTTAGAGGGCACTTAAACGCATCCACAGCCCTCGAATTCTAAGACCGCAAGTATCCGATGTCTTTGAAATGCAAAGTATGTATGTAGAGATTGTAGCCCCCCAACATACGCGATGGGCTCAGCCACTTGGGCTGCATGATATAGAGCCCCTAAGATGCTCAGGAGCCCTTTAGGCAACAAGAAAACACAGGTAGTACGGATTTACATGATAAAGCTGGGTATAGAGGTAAGCAATCCAGCTCCTCTCTCAAATCGCGGCGCATTCGTATGATTCGGGGTTTAGGTTCAGATCTCTAGCGAAGATCGGAGATGAGCGTCGAAGACGGAAAGAATATAGTCGGTTGCAAAACCGGCTTCCCCTTCCAGCGCGCCGCGAGATTTTCCTCGCGCCACTCTTGGCGGTCGCCTTACCATACTAAGTTAAGCGTTAAATAAGGGTACAGCGTGGTACCTATGGCTCTAACAGGCTAAGATAACTACTATACGGTCAATTTACGTGTCATTAAGTGGCGATCTCACGTACTGCGCCACATGTGGCTCTACTCTCCCATAATCACCGCTTCACACTCCTATGCAATCCAAAACATCTACAACCCTACTACCGGAGCGGGTCGGCCCCCCTTCCTGCTAGCGTGACCAAGACGTTCGTCCGCCTCTGACAAGACCTAAGCATGGCAAACCTTTAAGCTGGTTGTATTAAGTTGCCAGCTATCTGATCACCTGATTCTTGAAGCTTGACTGTGGCAGATTACCTGACTATATATACAATTAAAATAAATATTATTATTATTAGATATATTTAGGCCCTATCTAGCTCCCTTCTGGGTCCATGAGGGCGAAGTGCTGTTATTTTGGGAAAACCCTTCCTCTGCTAGCTACAGAATAAACCTTGAAGTAACTGTTTTGCCGTGATGTTTTCCTTTACTTTTGTCTGCCCTTGGCTAAGGCCTATGTGCAGAAGTAAAACCCTAGTTCCGCCCCTGGGGTAAGGATATATGTGCAGAACCACACGTATATACTCACTCTCGACATCCGCCGTTCTTGTCTACCATGTGAACCGGTGCTTCCATCTGATCTAGTATCTGATCTAGTATCTGATCTAGTACGTCCTTAGGTAGGGAGACATTACAGAAGCAGGTAATACCCAAGTAGCTGCCCTCACCAGCGGCTGCTCAGCGCCTTCCTTGCTCCTCTGCTGCGTCTATGTATTCCTCACTCCTTGGCTCCTCTCGCGCTTAGGTTGTGGGTATCCGCGTCCTCGCCGTCAATCCGCCTCCTTCCCACCTCTGCGAAGGCGTAAGGGGGATGACTGTCCCTTACTCTTGCTAGCTGGGTAACTGAGGAACGTGCTGCAGGCAACCTTTACTGCCCTAGGTGTACCCCATAGCCTAGGCTCTCTGTGCGCAGGCTCAGAGAGCGAAAAACCGCGAAGCTCCCTCTATAGAGGGCCACCAAACCTCCACAAAGGTGGCAATATCCAGACTAGCTGAGCACTAGGGATGAGCGTGTCGCATGCCCCGCGGGCATAGGTGCGGGTCGGTTGCGGTTCGGTGGCGGAGGAGATTCGATTCGACTTAAGTCTTGGCGTGAAAACTCTGCCTGGTGGCCCTTTGGCTGCCCCTCAGCCGGCTCGCAGGCGTCGTGTACCGAAGGCTGTCGTCGATTTTGTTAGAGAGGGGAGACCTGAGGTTTATGATGCTGTGTTGCCCAGATGGCTGCGCGTTGAAGGGGAGTACTTTTGCGTGTGTCGAACTGCGGCTTGCCAGGCCACTCGCTCACTCGCCGCTCCTCATTGGCTCTGCCTCCAAGAGAGACAGGTTCGTAGCCCCCGCCGCGTACAGGCTGCAGAATCCGGCTTCGAGGGCCAATTAAAATAAATAGAATAATTAGTTGTCTTCCTCCAATTGGGCCCCAGTGATGACATGAACTGTCGTCACCATGCAAGAAGCAGTGTTCGCATTCTGTCCAGCCATGCTCGACCTCGAAGCGAGGCTGCATATTGTGGAGGCAGTGAGCCGACAGCTAATCCGCATCCCAAGCTTCAGCTGAGGCTGTATCGACGTGCTATCTCAGTCAAACTTCAGAGCTTCTGGTCTCTTGCCTTTCTGCAATATTATACAACTCCTTTAAGCTTATCCGCCATACATACCTACTGTTATTCCTAAAACAAAGCAAGGCGGCGCAGCTAAGATGGAGCCCCTGAGTGCAGTTAGCCTTACAGGAAACATCTTACAGTTCATTCACTCTACCAGGCAGCTAGTCTCGACAACTCGGGAGATTTTCGACGCGGGAAGAAAAAGTGAACATCTAGAACTCGAAATCATCACACGAGATCTGCAAGATCTAGCAGATCACATTACCATCCCTACCTCCTCCGCAACAGATAAAGATAACAACAAGAAGTCTCTCCTATCCCTTAGAATTAAATGCAAAAGCATTGCAACTGAGCTACTCATAGTTCTGCAAAGGCTCCGGCTCCGAGAAGGCAGCAACAAATAGGAAAGTTTCCTCCAAGCGCTGAAGATGGAATGGAACAGCTCACAGATAAACGCGCTTTGTGGAAGATTGGAGCGTATTGGAGAAGCTATGAACGCGCGTTTTACAGCAGTTCAGCAGCGCAAAGTCCTTACTTAGTTAGAAGAGCTCCATAAGGAGAATCGCCGCCTTGAGATGACTCGATCATCCGATATTACCGAGCTGAAGAAAAGGTTTGAAGATCTATTTACCAGCATGTTTGCCGACATTAGCATGAAAGGAATGAAGGATTCTGATAGCGGAAGACTAGCTCAGATCATAGGCGAAGCCTCATCCAAAGGACTACAGTATTCCGCAGAGCAAGTTATTCTCAAATGTTTCTGGTTTGACTGTTTAAAAGACCGATATTCCAACATCTCCGCGGCTCATCGCAACACCCTAAAATGGTTATTTAGTGATTCAGAGAGTAGACAGCAATAGCTCTCTTCTACGACTTTTACTCAGTAGCTCAAGTCAGATAATAATCTTTATTAGGTTTCTAGGAGACCGGGATCTGGAAAATCTACATTAATGAAATTTCTCTATAGCAAGCCGCAGACCCAAGCCTACCTAAAGTTCTAGGCAAAAGGAGATTAGGTCATCGTTGCGGAATATTTCTTCTAGAATACTAGAAAGAATGTCCTACAGAAGTCACAGAAAGGCCTCCTTTAGTCCCTTCTTTACCAGATTCTGAGGAAACGTCTAGATTTGATTCAAGCACTACTACCAGACCTTTAGCGACTCTACAGCTTGCCTAATATCTCTAGAGAATAGAGGACTAGGCCTATAGCAAATACCGCACTTCCCTTTAAGGTACCAAGCCTTCTAGACTTCTTGAGTAGAACATATCATCTCCTCACCACTTCAAAAATATGACTCTATTTCTTTATTGATGGCTGGATAAATACGAAGGAAACACCACAGACATGATTAGATTAATCAGAGAGCTACGAACATTGCTTTTTATGAAGATATATATCTTAAGCTATCCATGGAACGAATTTAAGGAGGCATATAGCAAAAGAGGTACTGCGAAGCTCTACATACAAGACTTTAATAGAGAAGATATAAATAAATACATTCACGATATCTTCTCAAAAGACGAGAACTATTAAGAACTCGAAGATAAAGATACGCAGGGAAAAGCTTTAGTTAAAGAGATTATCAATACAGCTAAAGGCGTCTTCTTATAGGTTATCCTTATTATCTATTTGTTCTAAGAAGGACTTCGTAATAGAGACAGTATTTAACTGCTGCAGGAAAGGCTGTAAGGGCTTCCTAAAGACCTAAATAATTATTTTAAGCGTATTCTCTTCCATGATATGAACAACTTCTACTATCGCCAGGCCACACAAATATTCTTTATTACATTAGAGGTAAAGGAAAACTTGCTGCTTATAGTATATTAGTTCCTTAGCAAAGTAATCCTAGCGTAGCATTAACTATTAACTATACAACAGACAAATAAGCGCCTGAAGGATATAAAGAGAAGGCTTATTACTTCCTATAAGGGGCTTCTAGAGCCACATTATTACTTACCTGATATCCATAAAGACCCATTACCATCTGCTATTCTTTTTAACTGGAAAGTGGACTTCCTCTATTACACTATACGGGATTACCTTAGGCTACCTAGAATAGAAGTCCTTATCCAATACTGGATTTCAGCCGGCTTTAATTCCTATGAAGTTATTTATAAGGCGCTTATCTGTTAAGTCAAAACGTTACTATATGAGCCAGAATATGTTGTCCTAATCTCAAGGCTTTATGAGATTTTCTTATTCCATACTTTTATGTTACTAAAATACAGAGATATACTGGATGAGCTTAAGCCTTAATTGCATTAAATAGTGGCTAGTTATAAAGGTAAAAAGCCTGAAACTATTATCCCAGCGTCAGATAATAATACAGATCATTAATTAATAACAATAGGAAAATTAGAAAATACGCAAGCGACTCTTATGACCTTGAGTCTTATTATTAAACTTAAAGATTCCTGCTCTATAGATGTAACACTGCTGAAGAGAACATCCTTATCTTCTTTCTAACGCTAGAGGCTAAAACTTGTACAGAAAAGAGGTTTAGCAATAGAAGAGTAACTTAATAGGGCTTGTTAGAGCACAATGTTACTTAAAATAGGAACATGAGTAATAGAAAGAAATTTGTCTTCCAGCAGTCATACTCTAGCTACTAATACACCATGAATCTCTCTTCTTTAATGCCTTTAAGCCATGCTCTGTCGTAATGCATTATTCTATGTATATAAGTCTTTCTAATGTTGCTATAACTTTCTCTATCGCGCAGTGGCCTCAAAATAACAGGCACCTTATTACTATACAGAACGTAAACTAGATTGCCACTCTTTATATCTTTTAGAATAAGGCAAAAGTACTTACGTTTCGTAACAGCAAATCTTCTATCATGTGATGAAAAACAAGCGGCGTAGAATATCCTCATTACATTAGTTAGTTTAGCGTCTCTATTTACTAGATAGTTAAGGAACTCCTTCACTTCCTAGACGCGCTCTAGGACACTGTAGTTTTGCTACTCCCAGATATGGTTACATCCCTTAGCTTGAATTGTATCTGCGTATTCCAGCAATACGTTGGTCTCTATTTTACTAGAGTGAACATTCTCTGTAGTAAATTCATACCACTTATTAAATAAATAGGAATTGCTGGTGTCTATGTTGTAATGGTTATAAGTACAGCAAAACAGCAGATAGCTAAACACTCTTTAAATTATATTAGTTATGAGGCTGGTACACCTTATAAAATGGGTTAAGAAGCCTGACTCTGTTTGAGATATATAGTATAAAACATTGACCTCATACTCCTTCGGTGCCGAAAATGTGCTCTTTAGATAGTTAAGTAAGTACCATATCTAAGGATATTATTAGTTAATTACCTATAATGGTAAAGCCCTCTCGTACTTAAGCAGAGGCGTTTTGCCCTTAAGGCTGAGGCTAACGAGACTTTTAGAATCTTCATTAAGGTACTTCAAAGCGTTAATAAAGACTTCCCGTAGTTAGAGATCATAGCCAATTCCAGGGCTGATAATCTCTGAATAGAGACCATATATAATTGAATACGTGACGTACATGTGGTTTCTTGGATCAGTAACAGCCACTTTACAGTAGCAGAGGGCTACAAGAACTTTAGCACTTCTCAATATATCTATATACAACCTATAGTAACGATGTCTTAGAGACTTACTTATAACTACGTTAATCGCTTTCTGAGATCTGGGTGCAGAGCGTGTGTTGAACAGCATATATAGTAGTACGAAGTCTGAAAATAACGCCCAGCAAATCTCGCTATCGCTATAAGAGAAAATAGGGTCCCGTAAGTAAATAATGTCTTACAGGATCCATACTCTATACATAACTAGGTTAGATAACTAGTAGTAATAAAGCTATATATAAGCTGAAATGCGAGTAGACATACCTATTAAAGTAAGGCTAGTTCAGGATTTCGTTTAGCCATTCCTAGGTATTCTTAGGGACACCTTTCGTTGATTCTTGGAACCTCTCCAGGTCTTCCGGCCCAACTTTGATACCTGATTAGGTAGGGTCTGTATCTGAGAATGATATGTAATTCTATATAGAGTTTATAAGGCCGGCTATGGTCTCTTTTAATGTAGGAAGCTTAGGTAGAGGGAAGTCTCCCAACCAGCAGATAGTACGTATAGCTCTTATATATATTACGGGCATTAATCTGACACCATGATTTCTTTTCTTAATATCTTCCTGGTTGAGAGAGATTGCGTCTATTTAGATTAATAGATAGTGTAATTGACCGTACGCAAGTAGCAGCCCACGCATCCTTATCAAGCAATAGTAAAGATTTAAGCTAATACCAAGAGTTTGACCCTCACAAAAAATGCGCTCTTATGCCAAATGGTCTCCTCATGTGTATAAAAGTGCTTCATATGCTGGAGCGGTATCAAGCGAGCATATATGAAGTCGAATGTGTATAGCGTTGTTAAATGGTAAGATTTTGATAAGACGGATCTCTCACGCTTCGTGATGGAGGACGCGGTATAGATATGAATCTTTCTGAGTTCCTTCCATTCCGAGTGGTTATAAAGGGGAGCAGGGTGGCATGGGTGACTGATGGGTCTTATATGCATGGGCATGTCTCGCGCAGGTAGCCGTGGATATACTATTGATAATATTTATTTGGGGCTGGAAAAAGTGGGGAAACCAAGATGTGTTAGCTGAAAGCAGGCGCGCGCCGGGCCTAATCAGAGGCTCAACAAAAGCACAAGAGATGGCCTTACGCTAGCAGGGAGGATGGCCAACCCGCTCCAGCCATAGGGTTATAGATGTTTTGATTCCTTTATTTCCTTTATTGAGCATGGCGTTAGATAAGGGATGAGCAGGTCTCAAAGTTGGCTTCTGGATTGGAGAAGAGCGTAAATGAAGCAAAGTGTAAATAGCTAGCGCATTGTAACGGCCCATACCTTTAAGGTGCATGGCCATAATAGAACACACATACACACACGCGCGCGCGCGCGCGCACACACACACACGTGGATGTTTTGAATTGCATAGGAGTGTTGAAGCGGTGATTATAGGAGAGCAGAGCCACATGTGGCGCAGTACGTAAGATCGCCACTTAATGACACGTAAATTGACCGTACTTTATAGTAGTCATCTTTTAGCCTGTTAGAGCCATAGGTACCTCTTGCGTTAATTAAAAGTATGAAGATAAGCGCTTACTACACGCTCGTGCCACCACAAGTAAATAACACCTCAACCACCACCATCTAGGTGTATTATACACTTCTTTTTCACACGCAATCTACTCCTCCTATTGCTAGAATGCCAGAACGCTGTAAAAGAAAGCTACAGGTCTTTTCTACGCCACCGCCAGTCGTCGCGCCGCCCGAAAGAGGTTATCACGACCCTATCGAAACCCTACAACGTTCTACAGTACTCGCGGTGCTGTACTATGCCCACGTATAAAATCAATACTACCCTATGCTTAAAGTAGCACAGATCTTTAGCTTATCTAAAGTAGAGGTCTTGTAGATCGCTTATAGTAAACGCGCGCGGCATCTCCATAACTCAGATAAACCTAACACTCATGGGAGGCCTCATCAACTCACGAATTCTAACGCCAACGCGATCGCGAGCTATATTGATTAGTGCGAGTTTGAAGAGAAATACTTGCCTTAGCTAGAGCTTACGCACAGAGCTAGTGTTAATCCATTAGAAGGGAAGGAGAATTACTTGTTAGCAGATAATATTAAAGCACGTATAAGAGGTCTCTGGCATAGAAACCTATAAAGCAGCTATTAAGGAAGATTATCTGCTTAAGAGGCGTGAGGAAAGAGTTATCTGGTGCAAGCTTCAGCTTAAATTACGCCCTCACGGCGTACACTAGAGAAGGGTTATCTAGTGCAACAAGATCCATTAGAGTACTAGGCCTAGATACTCTAAAAATATTAAAAGAAGGCCTGGAGAGCGCTTTAAGAAGAAGAATGTTTAGCTTAATAAACAACTTAACCTAAAGCAGCAGCAGAAGTTCCATATCTTCTGCGTACTTAGCTATAACTTTACCTAGGTAATTCCATATAACGCAGGTAATACTAATAGTAAGATAAATGCTAAGACTTTTCTTACTATACTGCCATAGCTATAAAAGGAAATACTTAGCCTAAACCTTGTCTTATATCAAGATCGTGACTCTGCTTATCTTTTAAAGTCAGTGTTAAATTAGATAGATCACTACGGCATGAATTATCTTAAGGGCCCTTCTAAGTTTCCTGATTTATTAGTAATAGAGACCTGGGTTAAGCCTCTGCGCTAGAAGTTCTATTAAAGGCACTATAAGATAGCTTATACAGGCATATAGAGGTTCTATAAAATATAGGTAAAGATAAAGGCTAATAAGATTAATAAGACTGTAAATAGCTATCTCACATGCCTTTATAAAGTAATTCAACAGGAGAGAGCTGCAACTAAGTACTAAAAGCTTATACAATTAATTCTACTCGAAAATTCAACTGTAATACACTGTATAGGCGTTATTAAATAACGTGGTAAGCTAAGCGAATAGTAAGTACTTATCTTTATACTTTTAATTAACATAAAAGAGTACCACACTGTACCCTTATTTAATACTTAACTTAGTATAATAAAGTAACTACTAAAAGTAGTGCGGGGAAAAATCTCGCGGTATACTAGAAAAAGAAGCTAGTTTTATAACTAACTATAAAAATAGGTAAAAAGAGATTGCCTGTTATAAGGGAATGATTAAAACCTAAATTAGAGTACACAGCTTAGCTATAAGTAGCAGGGGCTATTTTCAGGGGACTTTAGGGGAATCCTAAATTTAGGTATTTAATAGTTACTATTATATCTCTCTTTTAGGCCATTTGCTTCCTGCAGGCATATATTTCTTAATCTTATATATTTAGTTATCATGCTTATGTATAGCCCGTGGAGTTTAAAGTACATTATATACGTAAATTATATTACTATTAAGTAAATAGTTAAGCTGTAAGTGTACTTTATTAACTGTAGGATATTCATATATTTAGGTTACTAAAGCACGTTAAGGATACTAGTAAGATAGTAAGAACAGGATATCAGAATACTTACAAATACTTAATATTAAAGTAAAACAAATAAACAAGTATAATACTCTATATACTAAATAAGAACTATATATTTATTATACCACATACACTAAAGAAACTACCTTTAAGCTGTATATCTTATTTATTACTGAAATATAATCTAGTTAATACCTCTCTAGTTATCCTAACTATTAAACTCTTAGCTGTTTTATTAATTATTTACTTATCTACCACCTACATTACCATCCTCTTTATAACTATATATATATACTTTAGTGCTTGCTTTATTGCTTTTACTATAACTAAATCTCTCTACTAGAAACCGCTAGGTCTAGTACTTATAGTTTAAAACCTTATAACACGATTTCGTAATAAACTATCTCTATTCTATTAGTAGGTAAAGTTAGTGAAGTTAATTATTATATTAAGCTAACTAACTACTAACAATTTATATAAGGCTGTCTGCTTATATAATGCCTGCTAACTATTTTAGTAAATAGTTAATAATAGTAGCTAGGTTAGCTAAAGCTTAAGCTCTAAGTATTTACTTAAGCAGGCTAATACATTCTAATAATAACTACTAGTATTATAAGACGATTTAACTGTAGTTATAACGAACTTTCTATTAAAATTTCTACTCTAAGCACTCCCAGCGTTTACTAGATTTCTATTAGATATATAAAAAGGAATATATTAGGCGTTTACTGTATTAGGGAGCTAGAGATACAGTTTAAGTCTAGAATCTATATTAAGAAAATAGCTACAAAAAACATAAGTGCCATATTAGAGAGTAAATATAAGATTAGAAACAGAATATTTAATTATAGTAAGGAGTTTCCTATTTTACATGTAGTGAATAGTACTAAAGTTAATAAAAAGAACCTAATAGCAGAAACGAGATAAAAACTTTATAAATAGAATAGTTTATAGCTATAATATTATAGATAAAGGATAGATACCTAGTAGTAATAGCCTACATATCCTAAGGGGAGAGGTTAGAATAAATAAAATATAATAATAACAACAACTGTATATATATACATACATATATAATATATTACTTTTTTTTATTTCCTTTATTAAGTAACAGATGAGCAGTTCTCTTAGTTAGCTTCTAAATTAAAGCAAGTATGCTAGTAGTTAGTAGAATATATAGTATATAGCCTAAAGGTACATGGCCATAATAGAACGTACATAGTTACATAAGTTAACTAGTTACTGAATTCAATGGGAGTATGAGAGAAAATGGTTAATAGATAAACTAAACCATATATAGCGGAGCCCAGGTTCCGGAGAATACCACCTAATTATATCATAATTAACCGTATTTTATGGCAACGATCTCTTAGCTACTAGTACTATCCAGTATATACCATTATTTAGCGCTTAACTTAGCTTGGTAAGGTAAATACTAGGGTTTATATTAACTAGCAATACAAGCATTGTCCTAGAAGAAATAAGCTTTTAGGAGCAAAACTCCTAAGACTAGCCCTCTCAAAAAGTGATGTAAGCACAAGTCTGCAAAGTAGTATAGCTATTAAATAACTAACTAGTTAACTAACTAGTTAGTGTAGCAATCTGCTCCGACACAGCAAATCAAGTAAGCATGTCACGTAATACTGTGGGCAAATACTAGCTCCCCAAAATCTAGTTTCGCACTTGCAGGAGTATGCCTATAGTGGAGCTCCCGGGAGTAAAACTCCCGCAAGAATACCTCCCAGCTGAATCTAACGATCGTTCAGCGTTGCTAGCAGACTGCTAGCTGAGCTAGAGCGTATTAAGTTCACTCCGCCAGGGTAGGATAGACTCAGCGGGGTGAGAACGCCAGTATCTAGTAAAGGAATAGCCATAATAGCTATCTCGGCCTCCTGTGAGCGGAAGAAGACGCGGCAAGAGCCCCTAACAGTCTTCTCCTAGGATTGTATCTCCTAGATTGCCCCATCCCGAGAACGTGCACACTTTGTTGATTTAGGTTTAGCTAGGGAGGTAACTAACTAGTTAACTAACTACTATATCCAGCTACACAGATCTGGCTGGCATAGATCCCTAGTCACTTGGGGGTGCCCGGAAACGAGACGGCACATGCATGCGGCTGCGACCACAAATGGGCCGGCAGACAGATTCAGGTCCGCTGTAGCAAAGAGGTTCAAGAGGGCCCAACCGGCTACAACCTTATCCTCAACCTCAACCTCATCATTATCCTTATCATCTTCCAGTGAATTGGAACAAGTTTAAGCCTTTATCATCACTTGCGTTACTAATATCAAGCTGACCTACCTCATCATCACATCTAACGCGTCTACACACCGAACCGCCCTACTGTCACTATCCAACACGTCGTAACCATACCGAACAATCGCTTCAACGTCGCAAGACGTTCCTAACTATATGGAATCATTATATTTTTGGGAGCGTAGGGACTCACTAGATCCCGCTTTTGTGCTCATTCAGCAGCCTAATTATAGCCTAAAAACTAGTGCTAAGAGTACTGCTCTCGCCGCAGCGGGCACTCCTAATATAAAGAGTCAGTAGGAATACATATGGGGATAAATTATCCCGATATGCATTCTCCGCTCGGGATGCCTTCTAAGCTACCACCTCTAGCCACTTAAAACGCTCTATATCCTATTTGTTCATATATTAGAGTAACCTAACACGCTTTCCCGGCAATGCCGAGTCAACTTATTTAAGGTGTCTACCAGTAGTCTATTTATAAACAGTCAGGACATCCTAAGTAGAAAAAGTTTATTAGGATACTTCTGCTAACCCTAAACTGGCTACAGGCGCTTGCAAAATCAGCTTCTAGTTTTTACACAAAACTTTTTCCTAGCACGAACCTACAAATACTTGGCATAAGCTTTTCCTAACTGGTCTTAGTGCTCTATAGGGTATAGTTGAAAAGATATTATCTTATAGCCTTATGTTAAGCATAGCGTTAGATAAGGAAAGAGTAGGTCTTATAATTAGCTTCTAAACTAGAGCAGATATAAGTAACAGGATGTATAGTTATAGCTAGTGTATAGTAATAACTTATACTCTTAGGGTGCATGGCCATAATAGAATATACACACACACACACATGATTTTACGCTCATGTGATGAATTCTCAACGTCTAAGTATTTTAAATATATAGTTTATCTTTAATACTATAATTATTACCATGTCACTGGGCTATTGTTTTGATATTTAGTGACCAGATATAAAATATCATAGGTTATAAAAAACTCTAGAATATTTAGTATCTCTGCTATACCATAAGGCAGTATAGTACTATAGGATATTATCTAGCTAATCTAGGACCACTATATTAAATTAGTGTCTTACATATTCTCTACCCCTTAAATCCACAAATAAGGTAGCTTAGATATTTTATTAAGAACTAGGATAAACTAATCTTCACTAACTCAGCTTCCGGAATTTATTACTATATTATAAGGAGATTCTATCTGGTGGAACTAACAGGCAGATTTATAGAAAAAAAGAATACAATAGAAAGCAGAAAGACATAAGATATTATAAATAATAAATTTACTAATAAGCTCTATTTAGAAATAATTATAGAGCTAGGTAAGAAACAGAGCCACCAAGTGAAAAAGAGTTATATAAAGAAAAAGAGGGCTTTAGAGTATTAAATCCGTATAAGCATACTACTACTAGAAATAGTTAAACATTTTAGCTATAGAATTCTGCTTATTATTACTTAACTTATGGTTAATAGATAGTAAGTTCTAATATCTCTACTCTTATAGCCTTTCTTATAGCTAATTATAAGGCTTAATAACCTCTAATATAAGAACATTAAGAATTTCCTTTATTATATTAATCTATGCTATCTAGGTTTGAAGGAGAAAGTTTATAATCTATTTACTATTTTACTAGAGTCGTAAATTACAGGCTGCCACTGCAATTACTAATAATTAAAATAATTTCTTATAATAAATTATCTAAGCTCTATAATTTTCCTTTGGAGTAAATGTTTTAGTTTTTAAGTTATTCTATAAGTCAGCTATCCTTTAGTATATTTAGATAATAAAAATACTCTATTTACTAATAAAATAGTTAATATATTACTGTTATTATATGAGACTTAACTTAAATAATTACTATAATTCTACTAAAAGAAACACGTAGATCTAAAAATATTCTCTTAATTAAAGTTAGTAAGTTATAGTGTAATTAGCTGTAGGTATTTTCAGGCAGGTATAAAAACAAGTAAGTATAATAGACATTTAATATAAGTAAAAAAAGTATTTAATAAAGGAATTTCCGACATGTTATATAAGGATATCTTAGTAAGAATTAGATATTTCTTTTAAAAATTATGAAGTTAGTAAGCATGGATAAGCAGGCTTATTAAATTAATTATTTCTATAAAAGTATATTACCTAACTAGTGATATTTCATATCTTAGGTAGCTAGTTATATGCTTAGAGCTATTTTATATTACTTTTATCTCTTATTCTTCTATTAATAATAAAATATATAAGCTTATATCTATACTATTCTGTAAAGCCACTATAGTATATAATACTTAGCTATTTTCTCTTTTCTTCTTAGTTTAACTTTTTTTCTTTCTTTGGTTTATAATATCTGTAGCTATTACCTAAATTAGTAATAGATAATACTTATTCTATTTTATTCTTAGAACTAAATAGTAATAAAGTAGCTAGTAGGCGTGTTTACAATATCTTTTAGTAACATTAGCTAGAACTTATTTATAAATTTAAACTTAAAAATCTAATTTTTCTAACGTAATAAGATATAAACATTAGCGTAGTAATCTTAGTAAATATTATATCCATTTTTAGTAAACATCCACTATCTTTTTAAGAAGTTTTTATTATTTCTATCTCTTTTCTTTAATTGTCCTTAGGTTCTTAAAGATATATCTAAAGGGAAATTACAAAAAAGCGAAAAAACCTACTCTAAACTAGTATCTTTATATACACGAAATTTAAAGCCTTTTTATGGAGTATAAGTATGAGTCAGACTATTAAAAAACTCTAATAGTCTATAAATATAGATTCTAAATAGACTATTTTTAAACTCTTCTTTTTTTTTTTTTTCTTTTATTATTTCTTACTTCATCCTTGTCTGCTTCTCATCTTCTATTATTCTTATTATTTTACGGAAATAATATTATTATTAAGAATTAATATGCCTAATAATATTATGAGCGTCTATTATACTGGTTAAAGATAGTATTTTACTATAAAAAAAACTAAGGAAAATATACAGCGTGAAAGATTAAATTAGAAGAAAAAACTAATAACTTAAATTTCCTAAAAAAAAAGAGCAGTGACGTATAAGAGATTTTGATATAAAATTAAAAAAAACTAAAAGTTTAATCCTAGCATAGCTCACTAGATACACCTAAATAAGAAACTTATATTAAAATAAAATCTAGTTAAATTAGGTTCTGCTTAAACGCTTATAATTAAGTCTATATAATATATAGTTAGAAATATATAGCTAAATTAATATACTAATATAGTTATAAAAGTTATAGCCTATTATTAAAAAAAATTACTTTTAATAATTTAAATAGTTACACTCTCTTATCTCTTAAATTAGTAGGGAGATTACTAAGTAGTGACTTTTATATAATAATCTTATTTATTTATAAAATAACTTTAGATGCGTGATATCTCTATATATGTTTTATAAAAGCTCTATATTAGTAAAAAAAAGTATTAAGAATAAATAAGATAAGTAATAGACAGTTTGCCTTTAGGGTTAAAGAAAGTAACTATTTAAAAAAATTCCAATAGAAGTAAAACAAAACATTTAAATTAGAGTAGTAAATAAAGGTCATTATTTTTAAAACTTAACGTTATAAACTTTTTAAATATGGTTTTTAAATTTATTAAAGTCTTTTAAGAAGTTATCTAAAAGCTTATAGTTAAAATAATAGTAAATAAATTTTCTATTTATAGGCTTATATTTTAGGTAAACCTTTTTAATATAATTTATTATATAGAAAACGTGGCTAAAGGAGCGTATATAATCTTTATATAGTAGTATCTTATTTTTAATATAATAAATATACTATATTCTCTTTAGAATAAGAGGAATTTTTTTAAGCTTTAGAAGAAATATTATATCTAAAAGTCCTTTTATAAGACTATTTTTATAAGATTATAATAAATATAGCTAATATATCTCTTACTAAGATATAAGAATTATTATAAGGTTAATAACACAGATTTTCTAGTCTATAATATACTTTATATTAAGATTTATATTAAAATCGCACAAGATCGCCTGTAACTGATTTTATTTTTTTAGATAATATTAAATAATAAACTTAGCTTTTTTATTTACTATTATTTTACTTAACTATTACTCTAGCTTTTTATTATAAATGCGGCGGTAGTAAGCCTCTTAGTATACTTTAGTTATCTTACTTTAAAAACTTTTTTCAGCATTCCTAAGATCTCTTTAGAGTTATTAGTATTTATTATAAACTAGTTTAAAAGTAAATTTAATAAACCTATATTCCTACTAAATGCTAATTAATATTTATTTTACTTTTTTTAAAAGGTTAATAATCTTTAGGTTAGGAGAAAGTTTATTAAGTTCTATTTTTAAAATCTCCTTAAGCACTTCCGGGTTGTATCTGATACTTATATATATAAAGATTTAAATAAAATTATTAGCTAATAAATCTCTCTTAAGAAATATATCCTACATGTTAAATCTAACTTAATAGTTAAAATAAACGTTAGCTAAATATCTAGTTATAGGGTTATAATATATAATTTAATTAATAACTATATTAAAGGCCTTATTAAAAATAATATTTATATTACTATATTATATACAGTAGGAAGTTTATTTCTTCTCAGATCTAAGATCTATTTTAATATAATTAAGATAGAATATATATATAAAGTACTTTATAGGCTTTATTTTTAATTTTTTTTATTTTCTACTTACTACTTATATAGATGTATAAAAGATTAGTATTTTAAGCTTAAATAACTTCTAATACACCTTTACCGCACCTTTACTAAGTTGTGTGGAAAAGAATGGTTTGGTTTTATTATAGTTATTAACTTAAATAGTATTATTATAAATTACGTAGGCTAAAATATAGCTAATAGGGCAGAGAATAACTAGAGAGTATTTATAAAATAAGAAAATAGTACTAAAAAATTATATTAGCCGAATAAAGCTACTAGTTTAGGTTATAAGTATTTTATAGTTTAGGTTTATTATTTACCTTTTTATGATACTAAAAATATATTTCTATTATAAGAATATCTCTGCTTCCCTGCTTAGGATTTTTAATAATCTAAAAAATAATATCCTTATAGTAAAGCACTTTATACTTTTAGATTAAGTCACTAAACTTATTTACTTTAGTATTATTTAAGTTATTAGTATTTACTACCTTAGTATTATTATTACTACCTGTGTTGTTAAGGTTCTTATTATTAAAATTAGTATTATTTATTACATCACTATTATATTTATTAGTGTTGTTAAATATAGGGTTATTGTTTTTTTTCTTATTATTTTTTTTATTATTACTCTTTATTTCCTTATTATTGCCTCCTGTATCTCCTATATTATTATAGCTAGTAATAACAGAGTTAGAGATACTATCTTTATTAGAATATTAATTACTAGATTTATCTAATAATAGATTCTTACTGCTTTTGTTCTTAGATTTATTAATAAGTTCTACTAGCTAGTAGGCTATGTAAACTTAGAAGAGCATTATTATTAGCACGTTAAGCTAATTATCCTTAATAGAAAAGATAGATTTATTATAAGACTAATAATATATAAGCTTTAATAATAGATTATTTATATTTATTACTAGCTTAAGCTTAAACAGCACGTTTAGATTAAACTCTACTCTTAATATGCCATTAATATACTAAGATAGTCAGTATATTATATGAAAAGAAAATATAAGAGAAAGTACTAAATACCTTAATAACTTTCTTATTATTATTTATATTTATAACTTTGCTTTTGTTAGCTTACTAGTATAATATCTTAAAGTCCTACTAGTACTAGTTAATAGTCTTTTTCTTTAACCTCTTATACCTAAGTTATAGGTATGTTTTGTAAATCTAATACAAAAATATTATAATAAAACCCTTATTATAGTTCTTAGTCTTAATTACTTTTATTTACGGCTTATGTTTATTCTTATAGCAAAATCTATTTTACTATAGAATATTAATCTGATTACTTTATAAAGCTTAGAGACTATAGGCTCTTACCTTATAAATTTCTTCTTAATATAGTAAATATTAATCTATGTTATGTTAGTATCTAATAGAAAAATAAACTTTATTTTATTTAATTTCTTTTATATTTTATAGTAACCCTACACACTGAGCTTCTTGGCCTATTATTTTTTATAAACTATAGTAATTTTATTACGTCTTTTAGCAGTATTTTAAAGGGCGTTTAGGATATCTAAGTAAAGAACTTTACTTATAACTAGTGTTATAATAGTAGGCTGGTATTATACTCCAGAAAAAGCAAACACAAATTAATAGAAAAGAGGAGAGAAATAAGGAGAGAAGTAAGTAATAATAAAAGTAGCATAAAAAAGATTCTATAGATTATAGACTTAAAGAATACTAGTAGTAAATATATTAAAAATAGCTAAGAAACTTATAAAATACTAACTAGTACTTAACACAACTAGTGTTAAGAACAGTCTATATTTATACTTATAAACTAAAGTAAAAAAAATATTAGGGCTTGAGATTAAGAGATAAGAGCTATAAGAGATTATAGTTTAACACCACCTTCCCCTTAATTAGGGTTTAAGAGTTAAGGTAGGGAACTAGATAAAGAAGAGAAAATAGTTAAGACTATTTAAAATAATATTAAAACCTACTAAAGTTAGTAAGTAAAACTACTATACTTAGTTTTATCTTATAATAAATAGCTATAAGTAAAATAGTAATAAATATAATATTAGTTTACATATTAGTTATATTAATATTAAAACTTATAAAAGTTATTTTAATAAAAGCTAGTATATTAATACTAGTAAAGTAATAAAATAAAGTTTATATATAAATAGTTTATATACTAAATAGCTAATTAAATACTTATATTTGATAAAAATTACTTTTTAACTTTTATTTTTACTTTTACTTTTATATAACATGTTTTTAATTTTAGGATTTTATAAATTTTAATACTTACTTTAGTAATTACTTTTATTATTAATTACTTTACTTTAATTAATATTTATTTAATACTCTAATTATAGCCTATATAAAGCAAGTTTTATATATAAATAGTAAATAACTTTGTAAAAATATTTCTAGCAAAGTAATATATAAAAATATTACTTTTATAAATTAGTACTTAGTATTAAGTTTAGTATTAGTTAATTATAACTAATATTTTCTAATTTTCTAACTTTAAACTTATTTAAAATAGCTTTTTATAGCTTTAGTTAGTAATAACGTCAGGAAAAAAATTAGTAGTATTTTTATAGTATTTAGTAGTAGTTAGCTGCTATTTATGTATTTTATATATCCTATTTTATAACTTATAGTTTTAACTTTAAAGTGGTATTAAGCTGTTAAATATAATACTATCTTATAAAATACTATAAAATACACAATTATATCCTCTAAAGCTTTTATTATTATTTATAATATTTATATAATTAGTTTATTACGTGTATTTTATAAATTTAACGCTAAGTATATTACATATCTTATATTTAGTTTACTTTTTATATGTAGTATGTATATTTTAAACTATAATTTTAAATTACTAGCTACTACTAATTTACTATATAAAATAATAAAATACTATATAAGCTCTATTTACTTTTCTTTTTTTATATTAAATTAGAATTAGCTTCTATACTGAATTGAAATTAGCTTTTATACTAAATTAAAATTAGTTTTTATATTACATCTAGAGTTCTGTGCAGAGCTCTAGAGGTAGCTTAGTATATAATTCTAAAAATAGCTTAGTATATAGCTTTAAAGATAGCTTAGTATATAGCTTTAAAAATAGCTTAATATATAGCTTTAAAAGCAGCTTAGTATATAGCTCTAGAGATAGCTTAGTATATAGCTTTAAAAATAGCTTAGTATATAGCTCTAGAGATAGCTTAGTATATAGCTCTAAAAATAGCTTAATACAAAGCTCTAAAGACAGCTTAGTATAGAGTTCTAAAGATAGCTTATTATAAAGCTCTAAAGATAGCTTAATATAGAGCTTTAGAAATAGCTTAGTATAGAGCTCTAGAGATAGCTTAATATAAGTCTAAATACACATTAGTAAATAAATTAATAAAGGGCTTAATAAACCTAAATATTAGCTTAATATAAGTATATAAAAAAAGAAGAATAGAGAGAAGAAAATTCTATTAAAGCTAAATAAAAAACTAAGTTTAGCTTTTCACGTATAAAGAAACTTAGTATATATAGATAGAAAATAATAACTTTATAAGCTTACAGCGCCCGTAGATATTAGTAATAAATTTTAAAAAGTAGATAAACAAAAACTAAACTATTATACAAGTAAAATAGTATAGAATTTAGAAAAAGAGTATAGTATATTATAGTATTTAATAGCATTTTATAGCATCTTACTATATACTTATAGTTAAAGTTATAATTAGCTGTACTTTCTAGTAGAAGAGTTATAAAACAAGTCACGTTTAATAGCTAAATACCGTTAAATACTTAAATAAAGTTATAATTAGCTATATTTTATAGTAGAGTTATAGAAGGAGTTATATTTAGTAGCTAAATACTACTAAATACTTGAAAATACTAGAAATACTAGAATAGCATGAATATAAAATTCTTAGCCACGAATTTTTTTCCTAATGAAACTTTTAGTTCTATTATTTTTATATTTTAATTCTTTTAGTAATAATTATAAGTATAAGTTATTATAGCAACTATTTATAATACCTTATAAAAGCTTTTTTATTATATTATGTATTTATATATTAGTTTTACACTAGCACATAATCTTTTACTTAAATACTTTATTTATAATTTATTTTATTTCTTTCTTTCTTCATGTAATATCTTAAATTATTACTTAGTATTATAATAAGAAATTAATATAACAGTAAGTAAACACTTATAGGATAAATTAAAGCTAAATTCTATTAAACTAGAATATAGATAATAAGCCTTTTATTCTATAACCTTAAATATTATTAAGGTGTGGGTGTAGTATAAGTGTGTTAATAATATTACACTTATATAATAACAATACTATACTAGTATAATAATAGTACTATACTTATATCTTAAAGAATATTATGTGTGGTAATATTTACTTAGGTGTTTTATATTATTATAATTATTTTTTCTTTCTTTAGATAGCTATCTCTAGCTATTAGTGTAAAAAAAATTTCCATATATATAAAAAAAAAAAAAAATAATATAGGTAAACAAAACAACATTATTAATAGTAAAGGTAAATAGAATAGTAATAGTAAATATTATTATTACTAAAAAAATATATCTTATAAATAAAAGCTTACCTGTCCCCTAATTTTGAGATCTTAGGTATAATATTTTTTAAAACTTAATTTTCTTATTAGCGTTTAACTAGCGTTCACCTGGCACTAATATAACTTTTAATATATAAAATATAATTAAGAACCTAGTATATACTAGCGCTATTATTTTGTTTTAGTATTATTAATTTATTTAGTTTTAATTTCTACTCACTTAACACGCTGGCCTAGCTGTTAAATTTAAACAAAAAATCTATTTTTAATACTTAAAGAGAATTAATTAAACTACCTCTTTATATATCCTTAAGGAGGATAAAGTAAAGTATAAATACTACGTAAAGTAATATAAGCTCTATAATAAGATATAATTTCTATTATGTTCTCTCATCACTTTAGTGTTATTTCTCTAAATATTTATTAATAATAATATTAATAGGTTTCTATTAAATTCCGCTTAGAGATTAACTGCCTTCTTATTTAGCGTAAGAGGTTAAAGGCTAAGTAGAATAAAAATCTCTTTATTTAACTAAATAATATTTTAATAATAGCGTATTGCTTCTATGTTAAGCGCGTAGAAACAATAATTAACTAAAAAACCAAATAAAGATTTTAAAAGAAATCTAAAGATAATAATATCTAGTTAGTATAGCTAAATGCGTTAGAAAGGATTACCTTTTCTATTAAAAATCTTTTTAATATTAAGTAATATTAAGTAAGACTTTCTTTTTAAGTAGTGTTTTAATGTTATTTTAATAATATTTAGGTTAATCTTCCCCCCCTTAGTAATAGCAATACAGTAAGTAAAAAAGTAGAGAAAAAAAGAAAGAAGAAAAAAAATAATAATAATAAAAATAATAATAATAAAAGTCTAAGGCCTAGTACTTATGCCTTTTAGAAAATAAAAGCTAGATAAAAGTAAAACACTAGTAGTATACTAAAAGACTCTGCTTATAAAAAGTCTAAGGCTACTAGTAAGCAAAAAGCTAACTAAAAGAAAAGCTAAAAATTATAAGAATAATACTAGCGTAGTAATAAAGAAGTAGTAGAATAATATTATATATATAATAAGTTTATAATAATTAAGCGCTGTCTCTTCTGTCTAATTTTAATAGAAAAATAAAGTTTTATACTTTAATTCTTTGCTTTCTTTTTAATAAGGTGACTTCTTACTTACTTTTAAAGTCTTAAATAAGATTTTAATTAATATCTTATTTTAATATCTACTTATTATACTGTATAGGCCAGCCTTTCTATTTGATAAAATATTTTAAGGTATTCTTATTTTTTTTTCTTTACTAGCAGTGCTTTAATAATATATTAATTTTCTTTTTTTTTCTTTTTTAGTTCTAAAGACCCTAGTATAAGCTCTTTTTCTTCTAGACAAGGAGTATAAAGTCTAAGTAAAAAAATATTAGAAATAAAATATATTTAAGAACTAAGGGGTAAAAGCAGGCGATATGCTTAAGTTCTAATAAATTTAATAATTTAATATAGTCTTATAAAAAGAGGGGAAAGCTTTTTGCTTAGGTAGTAAAGTCTTAAATTCTTAGTAGAAAATAGCACTAAATTACTAATCTTAAAGGAATAAGGTTTACGCTTCTTATTATAGTTTTATCTCTACTATTTAGTAGCGTTCTGCTAGTGTTATACTATTAATTCTTTATTATAATATAAATATATGATTTTATTAGCTGCTTTAGGTACTTAGATATTAAGTTTTAGCTTATAATTAAAGCTTAAATAAAACCTATAGCATGTAAAAAATAGACTTATTCTAATTATAAGTTAATAGAAGTTATTATATGTGAACTCTATAAAAGAAAGGAGCTTAGCCTAATTACTTTATCTCTCTTCTATATAAAAACATAGATATTATTCTAGAGTTTAATTCTACTATTCTATTTAACTATTAGTTTAAGGATAAAAGGTAGTGCTTAGACAGTATTAAATTTTCACTATATAATAAAAATTAGCTTAAAAATAGCTAGTAAAAATACTATCTCTGTTAGAGATAACTCCATACGGTAGTCTAAAGAATCAGATAATTTTATATATAAAAAGATTAACTAAATTCATAGTAGTAAGATTCTTAATTATAGGGATATATCTTACTATCTTAGTATAATAATTTATAACTATTAGAATTATATTATAAACGTAGGCTCCACGACTGCTTAGTAGTAACTCTATAATAAAATCTATTATTAACTACTTTTAAGATTTCTCTAGCTAAGAAAGCGGTTATAGTTTTCTATATAGATAATATCTAAACACCTTTATACATTCACATGTGTTATAAGTATTAATATACTTCTTAATATTTTTCTTAATTTTAAGCTAGAAGTACTTATGTGTTAATAATTTAAGCGTCTTACTATACCCAAAATACTCTACTAAAGAGTTATTATAATAAATTTAAAGAAGTTCTATTCTTAAGATAGGATCTCTAGAGACATATAGTTATCTCTTATAATAAAATAAACTAAACTAGTTAAACTCTTATAAAGTGCTCTTTATATATTTATTTTATTATTAGGGCATTACTTAAATACTTTTATTATATTTTTAAATTACCTAAAAGTCTATCTTCTAAAGCTCTTAGATTATGGTAATAATTAACTTAAAAGGCTGCTTATATATATTCTTAGAGGTAGCAATTTTTTTAACCTATATTTAAATAATACAGTAGGGAATTACTACTTTTCTTTATAGATTAAACTTAATCCTAATAAGATAAAGGTATACATCCGTTAAGTTAACTTTATAAAGAAGTTAATTAAGGGAGATATTCTTTATAGAATAGGGTATATCTACTTCTTATTAAGCTATTTTCTAGCTACTTTCTAGCTTTTTTTTAATAGCTAGCAGAGACAAGAACTAGCTCTAGTTCTCTAGTTATAATTTCTTTTATAAACTAGGTAATATAAGATTAGAGCTTTTATATATTACTTTATTAGACTCTAGTAGTTTTTATAATAGTCTATTAATAGAGTTAGTCTTTCCTAGACAGTACTTAATCTCAAAATTATATAAGGTAAGTAGTATTACCTAGCGTGCTTATTTACTATTAAGGGCCTTAATATCTATAAAGCTTTTTAAATTATTATAATTTATAAGAATCTTAAGATAAGATAATAGGTCTTTAATATAGTAGTACTAGTATTTTATAGCGTTTATAATTACACTTAGCTTAAAGTTATAAGTCTTATAATACTATTCCATAGCATGTAGCTTCTAAAACTAGAAGATAATAAAATACTAATTATTATTATTAAACTTCTAAAAGTAAATCCTAGTATAGCTTTAGTTAAAAGTATTTATCTCTAGGCGTAAAAAAAGATCAGGCTTATAATACTAAAAAAAAGAAGTTATTAAGAATATAGTATAGAGTCTGTGTTTTACTGCCTTTATCTCTAGAGTCTACTTAAAACATTCTATCTTCCTCCTATTTTAAAAGCTTTTTAAGAGGTCTGTGATAGAATAAGTAATTATAAAAAAGTATTTAATAAAACACCTATAGAAATTAGTAAACTCTAGAAAAACCTATACGTCTTAAAAGGAGACTAAAGTAGCCTAGTTAATAATTATTTTAATTTACTAAAGATTTATCTTTATACTGTTAGGATAAATAATAAACTTTAGAAATTTAACTTCATCAGCAGCAAACACACACTTCTTGAGATTAATAAAAAGTTTATACTATTATAAGTGTTTTAGTACTTATTAAATATGATTCTAATAATCCTCCTTATCTCTTAAAAAGATAAGGATATTATTAAGATAGATTATATAGAAAATATTAACTAGTCTTAATAGAGTATAGTTAATATAGCTTTAAAAAATAACAGGAGTATTAATAAGTTTAAATAGTATTACTAAATATTTAAAATAATTATAGTATATATAGAACGCCGTCTTCCACTTATCATCACGTTAGATTCTAATATAGTAGTAGGTATCTTTAAGATTTAGTTTAGTAAATTTAATTAAGCCCACCAAACAATCTAGCGTTTTACTAATTAATAGTAAAGTAAAATAATTCTTTCTAGTAATCTTATTAAGGCCTCTATAATTAATATAAAGTTATAGGCTATTATTTTTTTTAAAAATAAAAAAATTAGTATACCTGCTAGACTAGTGCTATCTTATATTTAATTTTTTTATTTTATTTTTATTATATAGTCACAAAGGACCTTAAGCTTTTTAAAAAAGAAATTATATAATAATCTAAAAAGTATAGTAACGCTTTTCTTTAATTTAATTATATAATTATTTTTATAGTGTTTAAGCAGCGTCCTTGTGGTATTAATAGAAATTAAGTCTTTAAACTTTTAAAGCTCTAAAGAGAAAATAAGAGTTATAGATTTTTTATTTTTTATAATAACTATAGCTCTAATAAGCACAGCGTATATATACTTCTTATATTTAAAAAAGTTAATAAACTATTCAGGCTTTTTAAGTTAAATTATTTATATACTAATTTTCCAGCGCTATGCCTTTATTTTGAAATTAATAATAATATATACCTTTTAAAGCCCTAGAAGCCTAAGAAGAACCTGTAAAGCTATATTAATTATTTTATAAAAGATAGTAATAACTTCCCGAGTTTGCCTCTAATTATTCTTTATTTAAATTAGAATTTCATATACGTGTTGGCTGTACTCTCGTGTAGTATTTAATATATATAATATTAATAGTTTAGATTTAGAAATCTCCCTAAAATCTTACTTTAAAGTAAACTTTTTATTAATAATATTCACTTACGTGCTGCTGTTAAGAAGTATAATAGTTACTATTTAAATAAATTAATTAATCTATATTTTTTCTTTTATCTAAATTAGTTTCTCCTTAATAATTAGCTTCTTGCACCTAGGACTGGAGGTAAACTTAAATACTATTAGTTTTCTAGTATTTAAATAATATTAATTTTTATAGCAGGAGTATTCTTTTTAGCTTTATTATATTATTTTTTTTTTATAGTCTACTTTCTAGTGTCTTTACTTATAGCAGTAACGGTATTTTCCAGAATAATAAATAATATTAACTAAGTAAAGTAATATAGTAATAGTTATAGAATATAAGACAGTTATTATTTAAGTTATCTAATTTTAAGGTGTATTTTATGCGTAAGATAGAAGCTTAATAGTAGTTTTTTATAAATTATTTTCTAGTATAGCAGCACGTTTAATAAGCTTCTGTTAAGTTTTTAAAAACTTAGAATAATTTTAAAAAGCTACACGAATTTCTAGCTGAAGCTTATTATATAAGTATATTACTAAATACTTTTACTTATAAGATAGGTTGATTTAATTCTCTAGAGTAACTAAACACGCTGTAAATTTATTTACTAATTTATCTTTCTTTTAGATAGCCTTAGAGTATAGTAGAGTTACTTATAACTCTTAATTAATAAAGCTTTTAATCTAATCTAAAAGGAACTTTATTATACGATTTTATATATATGCTACTCTTTTATTTTCCTGCTTATACTATAGCCATAGCTATTAGTATATTATCTTTAAATATTATAAGGTAAATATAATTCTTTAGTCTTTTAACTAGAATGCCTATAGGTCTAGCTAGAAGGTAATCTCTAAATAGGTTCGGAAATCTTAATATTCCCGTATTCCTTTTTCTTTAAATATTAGGATTTTTTTGATCTTGGGGCCGTGCTAGGGAATTGATATATAACTATTATTAATATAATATTTACGCGGTAGTTCTTTAATATTGTTTTTTTTTTTAAAGAGGTATATTATCTTTACTCTATTAAGAAGGTAATTAATAGAATTAATTTAGTATAAGAGAATAGTATCTATATGTTATTATCTATAAGATATTAAATTCACTCTTCTACCTCATAACATAAACACTATTCTTTTTCTTATAAGGTAAGTTTATTATGTTGTCTTTTTAAGTTAGTAATTCTTTTATAAATAAAGAGAGTAAAAGTTAATTATTTAAGTTACACTATTTCAGGCGCTGTTATAATTTTATTTATTAAAATAAACTAGCTAGAATCTATTACCACGCCTGTGCTATAAAGACGGTAAGGAAATATAATTAAGATTTAAATAAGCAGTATATACTAAGCCGCTATCCCTAGGAATAGAAGAGAGAATTTAGAATTATAATAAAGAGTTAATATAACAGTAAGTAAACACTTATAGGATGAATTAAAGCTAAATTCTATTAAGCTAGAATATAGGTAGTAAGTCTTTTATTCTATAACCTCAAATATTATTAAGGCGTGGGTGTAGTATAAGTGTGTTAATAATATTATACTTATATAATAACAGCACTACGCTAGTATAATAGTAGTGTTATACTTATATTTTAAAGAATATTATATATAATAATATTCACCCAAGCGTCCCACATTATTACAAGTACTATATATAATAATAAATTAATACTTTTTTCTAAGTTCTTAATTTTCTATACGTAGTACTTTAATAACACTATATTATATTATTATTACTATTATTAGTAGAATATCTAACTCTTTAAATACTTCTATTCTAACTATAAAACTTATATAGTTATTTAAAAAGTAAATAACTATAATATAGAATACATTTACTAAAGTACTAGAATAATAGTAAGTATAGCTAAAATATTAGTAAGTATAACAATAAAAATCTATTAACATTCTTTAAAAAGAATTATAGAAAGTTTAAAAATAAACTATATTTATCTCTTTTTACTCTATTATTTAAGTAACTATTATTAAAAAAAACTTTAGTAAGTGCTACTAGTTTATTTAAAAATAGCTTAAATCTTATAATCTTAATTTTATTTATAATTATAACTAGTACCTATTTCTAAGTTTTCTAAATTATAGTTAGGTAAGTAAAGTTAATTTTTATACTAAATTCTACTACTTTATTAGTAATAATAAAATTTAATTACTTACTTAACTCTTTAATGTTTACTAGAAAGTAAAAAAATTTACTTATTTTTATTAGAAAATTCTGCTATAAACTTGAAAGTAATATTAACTAATATTTTATTAAACACTTTTAGCTTTTATATGCATATTTAAGACTAAAAAAGAACTTAATAATACTTATAGACTCTTTTATAAATTAGAATATATATATAGTAAAGTAATTAATTGCCTTTTTATTAGCTATATATAGAGACCTAAATAAGAAACTTATTATTTTAAGTAAACTTAATTTATTCTATTAAGTGTAAAAAGATTTTACTATTTACTTTACTAAATTCTATAAACTAGCTACTAATACTAAATTAAACAAAATTAGTCTAATTATATAATTAAGGAAATTATTAAATAATGAGCTTTACTAAGTAATAGTAGGTCTTAAAATCTCTAATATATTAAATAACTATATTAACTTAATATTCTTATATAATAATAATTTTTAGTATTTTTTTATACTATTTTATTATAAGCTATAACCTGTATTATAATAAGACCTTAATATTATAGAAATTAATATTTCTAACTATACTTTTTTTAAATTAGCTAAATAAAAAGCCTAAAAGTATAATAGCTAATACTTTAAGTGTAATAAATATAGCTATATTTTTTAAAACTACTTTATTTTTCTACTAGAACTTTAATTAATAAGCCTATTTAAATTCTAATAATTAACTTGTTTCTATTCTTTTTTTAGATTTAAATTTTTTTATAAATAAGAATATTTTTAAACTTCTTAAGTTAACTTACTAAAAGCTTTATCTTAAAGTTAAGTTACTTTCTAAAATGTTTTTAATATTAGATTTTTATTAACTTATAGACTTTCTACTTGATAACTAATCTTTAGAACTATTAAGTAAATATTTTATATACGATTTAATAAAATAGCTCTTTTTATTTTATTATTACTTTAATTAATATTAAAGTTATTAGTATAAGTTATATTAGTAGACTTTTAACTTACGCCTAAAAACTCTATTTTTTTAAACATTTTTTATTCTACTAGTTTTAATAATAAACGCTTTAAAGAAAGTTATATCTTATATACTACTAGTATAACTCTTTATTATCTAAATTATATTAAAGATATTTACTTCTTTAAAATAGATACTAGAAATTGTAAACTAATTTTTAGCTAATTATAAATAAAGAAGTATAAAATTAACTTTAATTATAACTTATAAAAGTTGCTTTTTAATATTTTTTATTACTAGGTTTACTACCTATACTTATTTTAATCTCTAATTTATTTAAAAGAATATATTATTTACTTAAAGGATTTTTTAGTAAACTCTTTACTAGAAGGCCTTTATCTTAATACTATTTATATATAATATACTTAAATCTATTCTCTAAAGTTATTACTAACTACTTAATTCTAATATAACTACTAGTTAACTAAAATAAACTCTTAGTTATAAGAATTAGATACCTACTTAAAAACTTTTTTAGTAAAATGTTTTTTAAAGAACTTTTATTTAGAGTCTAAACTTATATCTAAACACGTACTTAAATTTAACACTAAATTAAATAAAAACCTTATAAGAAAGCCTTTTTTGTAAGGCTTTAAAAACCTTTTAGTAAAGACTTTATTAAAAAAGCTTTATAAGAAACTTAAACTAAGTATAAATATTTACCTAATTAAAGCAGCTTCCTTTATATAAATAGCTTAAAAACATAAATATAAAATCTTTATTATTTTAATAGCTAATATTAATAAGGCTTTAGTTTTAAAAACTTATATAAATTTAGCTACTAAAGTCCTAAAGAATTACTATAATATTCTTAGAATATTTTTATACGAAAAAGCTAATAGACTATTTAAATATTATTTATATAACTATAAGATTATTCTTAAAAAAGAAAAACAACCTAGATTTAAACCTTTCTATAAAATGTTCTAAAATAAATTAAAAGTTTTTAAAAAGTATTTTAATTGCTAAGCGTAGTGAAGCTTATTATAATTAAATAAAAGAAAATTTTATATTTAAAACCCTACTAAAGTTGCACTGAAAACTCTTATATTCTAGTTAACTAAAAAAAACCTGTATTATGTGATTAGCTTTTAATTATTTTGTGCTAGAAAAATACTAAATTCTTTACTTAAATTTCTTATATAACTAATACTTTAATGTTTAGACTAATATCTCTTTTATGTAAATTCTATACTTTACTAATAGATTTGTTTTCTTCTTATAATTAATATAGTAACTTTAAAGATATTACTACTAATAAAATAAACTAGAGTACTTAGAAAGCTACGTGCTTACGTTATAGAAATAAGAATATACTAAATATATATATATCTATACTTATTTCTTTAAGAACTCTATGCCTAATTAATTATATAGCGTAAGTATAAAGCTTTATTACTTTTATTTTCTACTCTTTACTATTTTATACTCTTACTATAAATAATTATACTTATATAATACTTTTTTTCTAAAATAGTTATATTTATATAACACTCTATACTTCTAGCTCTATCTCTTATACTATATAGTTTTTTAGTTATATTATATTATTTTTTATTTTCACAACTACAGGGTAGTCGTCCCCGTAATTTATTAAATAAATTAGATAGTAATAATACTTTAGCTTAAGCTAATGCCTACTATACCTAAACTAATATCTAGAGATAATATTATATTAAGTATTAGGTAAGTAATAAAGTTTTACTTATACTTTCTATCTTATCTTTAATAAAATACTAGGAGGAGCTAAATTAATTTTCTTAATTAACTTCTTTATTTTAGAATACTAAGCTAAATTAGTTTTTATAGTTAATATTTATATTTTAAGATATTATGCTTAATAAGTTCCCTTTTTCTACTTTATTTATACTCTTTAATTTAGGTCTATTTTATAACCTGCTGCTATTTAATTCTCTTATAGATTTCTTAAATAATATCTTTTTTAACAACTTTATTCTTAGCTTTGTGGATTAATAACTAATTAAAAAGTTTTATATCTATATTAATAAGCTAGTAATAGAGACCTATAGTACTTATAATAAACGCTGGTTTAATTTAAAGCTTAAAGAGAGAAAGTATTCTACTTACTATAAGAATAAAACTAAGTACTCTAAACTTAAAGATAATTCTTAAGATCCTAACTTTATGTCTTTATTTAGCTATAATAATGAAATAAACTTTAGTTTATAATTTAATAGACTTCTAAAACTTTCTCCTATAAAGGAGATATTAATTGCTTAAGTGTATATCTTTATAAAAGTCCACTAATATTAAAATACCTAATATAAATATACAGGGCATATTTACTACTTTTTATATAATATTAAAAAGATCTTTATGTTGTTATTATTTCTCTTTTAAGATCTTAATATTATACTTTTTAAGTTACTTTATTCTTCTAGTGTTAATTATAAACACATTAACTAATAGTTTTAGAATAATTATTATATATAGTATTAGGTAGTTTAGTGTTAGTTACACTTCTTATAGCATAATTATAATAGTTATATAAATATTATTATTAATAATAAAGCCTTAAGCGCTCTTTCTGAAGATAATTATGTTAATAGTAATTTACTTACTATTAAAATAAATAAACTATCTCTTAAGTCTATTTAATAAGAATAGTTTATAAATACCATGTAAGAAGGTTCTAGTTAGGGTTTAGACACTAATATAAAGATATCTTATAAAGATAATAGTAAAAACGATAATGAGAATAATAATAAGAATAATAATAAGAATAATAGTAAGGATAATTCTACTTCTTAAGTTACTATAGTCCTAGATCTAGTTTCTAATACGTAGGAGTTAAAAGTTTTATAGTATTAAGTTAAAGCCTTAGTTTTATTTTCTATAGCATTTATCTAGTATATTTTTTTATTAGAATTTAACTATAGTAAGGCATTACTAAGTAGGGCTTTTCTAATATATTTTTCTATAAATATAAAAAAGTATATAAAGTCTTATTAATAATATATTAACTATAAATTCTACGTTAAGTATATATTACTATATAAGAATAGCTATATAGCGTAATATCCACGCTTTTATTACGTAACGTTTAATATAATTATACGGAAGTAGGTAAATATAAAGTCTAATTTCTTTATAATAAAAATATCTAATAATAAAGGCATTTCTATTAATAATTTTTAAAATACTTTTAAGAATAATAGTTTCTAGTCTATAGCTATTATAACGGTGCTGCTTGCTTTACTTACTATAGACTATATAATATCATAACTAGCTACACTAGCTATAATCTAGTATAGAGCTTAGAATATAGTTAGCTTATACTTAGGCTATATACTACTCTATTTAAAAATAAGCCCCCTTTATATCTCTTCTCTCCCTATCTTAGTATAGCTAAAATAGAGCTAACTTATCCCGTTAATTTATATTAATACTATAATGTGTAAAGACCGAGCCTGTTATTATAGCTATACTAAACTTAATTATATGTTTTACTAAAACACTTTATAGGACACGCTCTTTTTAGGCGGGTAAAAGTAGAAATCTTAAAGCTATAGTATATAATTCTATTTCAATATTTACTAGAACTAATACTAAGACTAATATTTCTTTAGATATAGTAACTAAAGAGTCTAAGCTTATTTATTACTTTCTTTATAGCTAATTACTATTAAAATAACTTAATATAATATTTTTCTTAATATAATAAATAGAAAAACGTTATTTCTACCACCAGAATTAAGATTATGCATAATAATATTCGAAATAGTTCTTATATTATTACCTATTACTTTTATTATTATTTTTAAGCTTTTAAGGATGAGATGCTTATCTCTAAGTTTAATATTATTAATAATTAGGATTATTTTAAGTAGTAGAGTCGTAGCAGCACTTATAATTATAATATATACTATTATAAAAATATACTAGATTCTGATAATAAGCTTTTTAATAAAAATAACTATAAAGCTTTAGCTGATTTTATTAGGTATTAAAAAGTATATATTTTTACTATATATTCTTAGCTCTAGTTATAAAGTATTACTAATAAAAAGTCGTTTCTTTCACTTACTTATTTTAATATAACTTAGGACTTTAAGTAATTATTTTTAATCTTAACTAAAATTTAAATCCACTATTATATAACTGTATATTACTTAAAGTTTAATAAGAATATAAAGTAGCTTAAGTACTGATTTTTTGTTCTCTAGTTATTTACTAAATTTCCTATTATTTATTATAATAAGGGTAAGTTATATTATTAGTTTTACCCTACACGTAACTACTCTTAGTTAAATCTATATTATTATATACTTCTAATAGAATAGCTTACTAATACTGATATTTAATTATATATAAATACTATTAGTATAATAGTATATTGTTACGGACAGTAACAGTAAGGCAACTGTACCTGAGGAGCTAAGGGAACTGGTAATAACAGCTAATAAAGCCTTGGAATGGAAACGTATGTTTGAGCTAGAAAGAAAGAATTGTAAACGCGCACAGGACGCTTTGGCACAGGCTAAAGTACGAGCCAAAAAGCGAGAACAGAAATACAGAACTATGCCAGTAGATTGGGAGCAGTCACACACGTGACTAGGACAGGATCTTAGTAGATGAGGCAGATGAGGCAGATAAGGGACTTATCACTCTCATCTTTTCTAGCAGTATCCAACATACTGTACAGAGGTATACAATGTACGCACGAAGGATTTTCTATAAGTATAAGGCATGAACTGGCTCCGAGATATTTTGGATTCTTTGTAGTTACTCTAAAATCAAGATCTTCTCTCTAAGTTGAGACTTGAACTTGAGTGAAATAGTTTGACACTATCTTATTAAATCTATTGTACACCCTCTTCCTACCTTGCGATAAAGCACAAACTCTATTCTGTTAAACCTAGGGCTATCTGTTCAAGATACGGAAAGGGCTAGGAGCTCATTAAGTAATCAGTTAGGGCAGAGTTACTAACGCGAAACGTACTGTTAAGTCAAGGCAACTCGTAACATTGTAACTACTCTTTCAAAGTGTAGAAGAGGACGTTGGATTGATTCCAACAAACGAATTTCTGATTACGGTCTATGACGACCCATTATAAGGATGAACAGGAACTTTACTCGTCAAGCGACAGTAGCAGCGAAGAAGAAGTCATGGCAGGACCTTTATCTGTGACTGGAAGTACATCAGGAGGAACCAAGAGCGCACAACAGATCATCTAGGAACAAGAAGCAGCTATCATGAAGCTACGCGATGCCATAATTAGTATGCGACAACAAGTCGAAGCAGCAAAGAACAAGAGAAGAGGAATTACAAAGATCTAATCACCCTCTAAATTCGACGGAGATTGAGATGAGCTCAAAACGTTTATGGCCGCAATAGACCTGTATTATCGGTTCAATCAAGCCTCATTTACGACTGACCAAGATCGAATCCTGGCAGCTGGCATGAACATGACAGGAAGGGCTATGAAATGGTTTAAACCACTTGCAAAGAACTACTTAGCTAAAGGAGACCCTAACATGGGATCAGCGGGGCTCACGAACTGCAACAATGATATCAGAAGAACTTTTAAGAACTATAAAACGTTCAAGAAAGAGTTGATTATAGTCTTCGGCGAAATTAATAAAGAAACGGAGGCAATCTAGAAGCTTTAATAACTTAAGTAACAAACGTCAGCAGCTAACTATATAGCGGAGTTTAAGTAAATCTAATTACAACTTAATTAGGCAGACCAACCATTAGTAATGATATACTATACAGGACTAAAGGATAGGATTAAGGATAAGATTTCATAAGGAAAATAACTTAGCACGCTTTTAGAAATTATTAAACAAGCGGTGATAATTAATAACTATTAGTACTAAAAGGAGTAAGAAAAAAAGAACAACGCTAGGCCAGTAATCTATATACTATAAAGAAATAGAAAAGATACTCAAACTTATAATATAATAGAAATCGATTATGTATTAGTTAAGAACACATGAATTAATAAAAGAAAACAGGATAAACGTACTAAGGAATGAATGAACTGATATGCATGTAAGGTATATCTTAGATACAGAAAATAAGAACACTTTGTTAAAGAATACAAGTAATAAAGAGTGGACGTTAAATAGGCTTATGTCCAGACTAAGGCACTAATTATAATTACTATAGTCTAAGTAGAACCAGCCAAGAACTAGATAATAATAGAAACTATAATATAACGAATCTAGAGAGAATAATACTGGATTTATGAGAGCCATACACATCTCAGATAAGAATATAAAGTACTATATTAGTAGATTAAGGATTATCTAGCAACGCTAGCTAATAATATGATTACTACTATATAAAAAGCTACTATTAGATAATACTAGACCAGCTTCCTAAAAGAAGCTAATTAATTCTATAAGATAATTTAGTAAAAGGGAGGACCCTTTAAGGCAGAAGACTAGAAATTTAAATAATAATAAAATTTAGAGACTATAGAAGGTAAGGAATTAATATCTACTATAATCTAATAGTAAGTAAGCTAGGGATATTGCTGAATCTATAGATCAGAATATTACATAGAGGAATATTATGTTACTAAATACTAGAAGGTTATTTTAGAAAATGGGATATATAAGTACTAATAAGTATTACAGGCAGCCGGTAATAAGTAATATAAAGGACTTAGTAGGCAGAAATTAGCCACATAAATAAATAAGATTTATAGATAAGAACTAATACTATTTATAAGCTATATAACTTATTATCACCCTGTAGGACACCCTAAATTAGGATAGAATTAGAATAAAAAACCTAATAAGAAACTTACTCTATTAATACTATAGATATAGGATAACAATGCCGCCGAAAGATCCTTATAAAAGAAATGCTAGATATATAAAGAAAGGATATATACTAGATAACACTATAAATAGGCAGCTCACACGATAAGGGTTAAAAAACTAAAGATAAAAAAAATACTAAAATAAATAGCTTAGAAATAAAAACTCTATACTTAATAAAAGCTGATCTATATGAATTCTAAAGAAGAACTTTAAGACCTGAAAACAGAGAAATATAAATAGTTAGACTAGGATAAATGCTAAATAGAATACTAATATCACTAAACTAAACACTATTAAGATAGATAGTTAGCTATAGAATTACATACCAAATTAACAACAAAAGAATATTTCTTAAAATAGAAGTGCTAAGATTATAGAGAAGAAGCTAGAAGGAAATATAAATTATTACTAAAGAAAAAATACTAACTCTAATAATGCCCTATCCATAAACCTAAGAAAAAAATACTAAAGAAGTAATTAATAGTTAGAATTGTACTATAAATAAAAAACTAGAAAGCTAGTAAGCAATAACCATGCTGCTAGAGAGCTAATTTAAGATTAAAATAAAAAAGTTATCACTTAACTACACTAGACTTAGATGAAAATACGGAAATAAGTTATATATAGATATATATATTAATAGCTTCTAAACGTAAGCGCTTATAAACAGTAAGGCTAATAAAATACTTATATTAAATAAGTAAGTATAAAGATATTATATTTTAACTAGAGTTTTAGACAAACCTATAAGAGTAGTACGCATAGATAATAATCCAGTAATATTTAGAAAAGATCTAATTAATCTTAAAATAGAGAATATAACTATTAAGGTAGCAGGTTACACAGATAATTATCGTATTAAGATTATAAATCTAGGTAGTAAGGATCTTATACTAGGATGGGACTAGCTAGTATAATAGAACTTACTAATTAATTAAAAAACGAAGTCTATAGGACCTAGGAAAAACTACTATAAATAAATAAAGACTATAATATAGATAAAAAAAGTAACTCTTTATAATACCACGTTTATTATACCGAACGAATACCAGAAGGAATTCGGGAAATAGTTTATAGAAAAACAAAAAAACCAAATACCAGAACACAAGGATTAGGACTGTAAAATTATACTTAAAGAAAAAAAAAAACCGAGACCAGCACCATTATATTAAATATCCATTAAATAATAAGAAGAGTTATAATAATATTTGAATACTAATATTAAAAAGGAATACTTAAGGGAAAGTAAAAACAAAGTTACATCACCAGCACTATTTATACTAAAGAAAAACAGAAAATTACAACTCTATATAGACTATTAATAACTGAATAAAATAATAGTTAAGAACTGCTATCTAATACTCTTGATATTAGAACTTATATATAAACTCAGAGAAGCCAAATAATTCAGCCTATTTAATATTAAAAATAGATACTATTAAATATGAATAGCGGAAGGGTATGAGTGGCTAACAGCTTTTAAAATAAGCTATAGACTATATAAATATATAGTTATACTTATAGGACTTACTAACGCACCAGCCACATTCTAAGCTATTATTAACCATATTCTAAGAGAATATCTAGATGTCTTTATACTAGCATATCTTAATAATGTCTTAGTATACACGAATAGGATATTAGATAAATATATTAAGTATACTAAAAAAATACTATAGAAGCTTAAGGAGCATAACTTATATATTTAAATAGAAAAATATATATTCCACAGGAAGAAAGTTAAGTTTCTAGAATATATTATATCTAGAAATAGAATAGTAGTTAATTTAAATAAAGCTAAGGATATTCTATTATAGCTAATACTAATAAACACAAAAGAAGTTCATTCTTTTCTTAGATTCATGAGATTTTATAGGTAGTTTATTAAGAGTTATTTAAGAATTACAGCACCCTTAACAGAATTGCTTAAAAAAAATTAATAATTTAAGTAGACAGGAAAAGAAGACGAAGCCTTTAAAAAGTTAAAAAAGAAATTCAAGAAACCACTAATATTAAAAATGTTTAATTTAGGACTTTAAATAGAGATATATATAGATACATTAGACAGAGCTATAAAAGCTATTCTCTTATAAATACAAAATAATAAATAAAAACACTTAGTAGATTTTTTATCTCATAAACTTACAACTACCGAGTTAAACTATAATATTTATAATAAAGAATTATTAGTAATTGTTTAAGTATTTAAGAAATGGAAATATTACTTAGAAGGAGCTAAGTAACAGATTATTATATATTCAAATTATAAGAATCTAACAGCATTTATAATAATAAAGAAGTTAAATCAATAATAAGTCAGATAATAGAAAATACTATTAACTTTCGATTTTTAAATATTTTATAAATTGGGAAAAGAAAACACTGCGGCTGACGCACTTAGTTAATAAGCAGACTATATAAAAAACATACTAGAAATATATAACACAATACTTAAGTAAAGATAAGACAGATTTCTGGGAAGCTTATAAATAGATATTAAATCAGTAGTCATTATCGAAAATACCTGGAAAAAATAAATAAGGAAATTTAATAATAGATAACTACTTTAGAATCTAAATTAAGAAACGATTTATGTACTAAATGAATTATAAATAGAGCTAATAAAAGACTAATATTCAGCTAAAATACACGGACATTAGGGAGTTGAGAAAACTATAGAATGAATTAACAGACACTTCTAAATTCTAGGAATTTAAAGTAAGGTTAGGAAAATTCTTTTAGAATATATTAACTATAAAAAGAATAAAGTATTAAGGCATAAGAAGTACAGACTTATATAACTAATATCTTTACTAAATAGACTATAGGAATTAGTTATGATAGACTTTATTATGAGAATACTAATAATTACTACCTTAATAGGTTAATAGTATGACATGATACTGGTTATTATTAATAGACTAATAAAGTACACTTACTTTAAACCAACCTATATGGAAATAAAAACAGATGAACTAGCGTTATTACTAATCAAAATACTAATTACATGATATAAGATGCTATAAGAATTTATTACAGACTGAGACAAGTTATTCACGTTAATATTCTGGAAAATGTTTATAGAACGGCTAGGGGCTGAACACCGCCTCTTAACAGCATTTCACCCACAGACAAATAGATAAATAGAACGGACAAATTAAACATTAGAATAATACTTACGAATGTATGTTAACGAACTACAAGATAATTAGATTAACTTACTACTAATAGCTGAGTTTGCATACAACTCTGTAAAGTCATCAACAACGGGAAAATCACCATTCTATATGAACTATAGTTATGAGCCTACAGCTTATCAAGAACCATGAATATTAGATAAAGTATTAGAGTCTGTAAGAAGAAAAGTCGAAGACTTACAGACACTGCACAAAGAAATCGCATAGAAAATTACCTGCAAAGGCAATCTTAGCAAATGAGTTAAAGATAAATCTAAAGTTAAGGGACCAACCTTTAGAGAGGGGGATAAGGTTTTCTTAAAAAAGGAAAATTTAGAAATAAAGCAACTATCACGAAAATTGGATCACATTAAATTAGGACCATTCAAGGTTAAACGATAAACAGGACCTGTGAATTACGAACTACAATTGCCTAAGGACATGAGAATTCATCTAGTTTTCTATGTCTCTAAATTAGAACTAGTACTACACAATGCCAAACTACAGACAAAGCTCAAGCTTAAGGAAGATCGTACCAAGTATGAAGTCCAACAAATTTTGGACTACCAACGGTTTGGTCGTCAGTGGAAGTACTTGGTTAGATGGAAAGGATACGGACCTAAAGACGATACTTAGGAACTAGTCAGGAACTTGAAGAACAGTTCAGAGCTGATTAACCAGTACCATTAAAAAGAGTAGTAAAGGCTTGCTCTAAAGCAGGGTCTAAAGCATAAGGGGAGTGCAGGACGTTCCACTCAAAACCTGAGAAGGAAGGTAAGGCGACACCGGACGCTGCGGGTGGCAGTATGCCAGATTAACTCTAACAGTTTTACTCTTCCTCCTCCATCACATGAACTTCGTCAATTGAGGCAAGCTCACGCTGGAACATTTCCTTCTCCTGAGAATCTATTTAGGCTAGCTGCCAATGAAGGCGTAACTTATAGGAATGAGCGGCTACCGTCTCCTCCTGGGCACAGCGAAGTTGCTCCTGCAATTTCTTCTTGTCACGATCGAGACGATTCCACTCAGGTTAAGTTACAACAAGATCGCACTTCACGTTGCGATCAACGCATTCGGAACAACGACCGGAAGCTGGATTCACCAGACATTGAAGAGCGTTGTCACGACAGCGGGAACACGGTAACGGCATGTGACGGGGTTCGTTACGGATTCGAGAAGCTAAACGGCGAGCACGTATTAGAGACGATTCAGGACGTGTCATCGTTTGGACACTGGGCAGGACGAAAAGGAAGTTGAGGGTCTTACAGTCTAGAGCACAGGCCAGAGGACCTGTTGCCTTTATACTATTTATGGAAGGGAGAAACTATCTTCCAAGACGAAGACTTGGAAGAGGGGGATAGTGTTACGGACGGTAACAGTAAGGCAACTGCACCTAAGGAGCTGAGGGAACTGGCAACAACAGCCAATAAAGCCTTGGAATGGAAACGTATGTTTGAGCTGGAAAGAAAGAATTGCAAACGCGCACAGGACGCTTTGGCACAGGCTAAAGTACGAGCCAAGAAGCGAGGACAGAAATACGGAACCATGCCAGTGGATTGGGAGCAGTCACACACGTGACCAGGACAGGATCTTGGCAGATGAGGCAGATAAGACAGATGAGGGACTCATCACTCTCATCTTCTCTAGCAGTATCTAATATACTGCACAGAGGTATACAATGTACGCACGAAGGATTTTCTATAAGTATGAGGCATGGACTGGCTCTGAGATATTTTGAATTCTTTATAGTTACTCTAAAATCAAGATCTTCTCTCTAAGTTGAGACTTGAACTTGAGTGAAATAGTTTGATACTATCTTATTAAATCTATTATATACCCTCTTCCTACCTTGTGATAAAGCATAAACTTTATTCTGTTAAACTTAAGGCTATCTATTCAAAATATAGAAAGAGCTAGAAGCTT
The DNA here is from genome assembly GCA_010093925.1 of Zopfia rhizophila CBS 207.26. Classification (NCBI taxonomy): domain Eukaryota; kingdom Fungi; phylum Ascomycota; class Dothideomycetes; family Zopfiaceae; genus Zopfia; species Zopfia rhizophila. The sequence goes on along the minus strand of ML994724.1, from coordinate 124,322 downwards.
ATTAAGTAATCAGTTAGAGTAGAGTTACTAATATAAAATATACTATTAAGTCAAGGCAACTCGTAACATATATATTAGAAAGTATATTACTAAGTAAAAGAAGTAGTTTAAAAACTATAAGACTATAATAGCTAAGATTTTATTAAAACTTAATTCTAAGAAGCCGCTACACTTCTTCGTTATAAAGATAATAAATAGGCTTATTAGTAAGTGGGACTAGTTTACTTAAAAAATTACCTATTTTCTTTTTAATCTACTTTTAGTTTATTACTTTTATTAAATACTTAATATTAATTATTAGCTAGAAAAGGACCAGCTAAATACCTACTACTTTAGAAAAGAAAATAATAAAGATAATAGAACTCTTAGTTATAATAAGAGTTTTCTCTAGAAGTATAAGGATTATCCTAACTTATCTAATCTTTTCTTTTATAATTTTCTTTTTAAATATAACTATACTGGTGATATGAAAAAGAGGCCTTAAGTTAAACTAAAAGTTTTAAACTTTATATTTTAATATTATTTTAACTATAATTTAGTATAGTTTACTTGTGTTAAACTCATACTCTATTATCTATTTTAAAAGATAAGTAAAATCCTTTTGTTTAAGAATAAAATATTTACTATATATAAGGAAACTTACTAGCACTATAAAGCATACTATACTTACTTATAAGATAATTTATATAAGGAGAAAGAACTACCTACTAAAGAAAATAATCCTAATCTTAAAGATATTAATAAAGAAGAAAAGGATTTTGAGCTATCTTAAAAAGAATTAGCTACTTATTAACTAGATATATAAGATATTTTTATTAGTAGAAAGAATCTAAAAGATCGCTCTAAAAATCACGTAATAAATTAGTTTACCTAAATTAGTACTTATAACCTTAATCTTTTTTTATACTAGAAGTAATAAAAGGCTGATTATTTTACTAATCTTATTATTTAAGCTAAAGAGACTTATAAGACCCTTATTAAAAAGCAAAAGTTATTTAATAGGCTTATTATAAACTATTACTAGTTAATCTTAATAGAAGAAGATCCTCTGTAGTAATTAGTTAACCTAAATAGAAAAATAAAGTCTAAAAAGATATATATTATAGAATTTATCTCTACTAACCTTAATAACTTAGCTATTACTTATAAATATTATTCTCTAATAATTTAAGCAGCACTTATAGGTTGTGTTGTCTATAATATTTCTAGTAAAACACTAAACACACTATTTTATATTCTAATTAAGGGTATAGAGTTTATTAAGTTATTACTATAAGCTATCCAGGCTCTTTAGGCTACGTTTAAAAATATTTAGTATCTAGTTATAAATAAAAAATTTATAGTTAGCCTAAAGATATTAGCTTAAGTTAATTTATGGTGTAAAGAAATCTTTTTATTATCTAGTTATCTTTCTTTTAATAGCTTAAGTATTATTTTAGCTGAAAATTTCTTTTAACTTCCACCTATAAATATAAAGCCTTTATATAATACTTGTGTATCTTAAAATGCAAGTAAGACATTTAGATAGTAGCTATATTAATAGTTTAAGAAAACTATTATCTTTAATATTATAATATAATAGTAAGGTTATGATTAGAAGGTATTTCATAACACGCTAAATTATCTTTATGTTAAAAAAATTATAATTTAAAACTAGCTCTTATTTACTACTAGAATTTAATTAATACTTTCTATAAATAATATTAGTTTGTTCTGGGATGTGATTTATATCTATGCTAAAAAGAACTAAGTTTAGAAACTAAACTATTACTAACTATAAGATTTAGATTAGCTTATAATAGCTATTATAGCTAGCTATAAGAGTATAGAAACTAAAAAGTCTACTATAAAAAAAACTAGAAATCTTAAGACTTTATTTTTTTTAAGTATTAGCTCACGAGTTATGCTTATAAATAATATATAAATAGAAAAAAGTCTTATAAACAGTACTCTAGGTATATTAGATAATATTATATAGTTAAGTAATATTATAAACTTTAGAAAGAAAACTCCTTTAGCATTACTTATTATTTTTAATAATTATAAAAGGCCATTATTATATAGTATTCTAGGCAGGAAGAATATAGTACTAATTTTCTATTATTATTAGGATTTTTAGCGTGGGAAGGTTTCCTATTTATAGACTTAATTTCCTTTAGTAGTAGCTTATACTATTACTATTTATAAATCTTAGAATATTACTATTAAGCAGGCTGTATTAGGTATCTTAAATAAAAAGAACTTTATTCTTAAGTTAATCTATATAGCTATTTCACGCTATAAGAATCTCCAGAGTGTGTTATTTATAAATTCTTTTAACTTTTAAAGGTTAAGGTAAAAGAAGAGTCATATAACACGTATAAGATAGGCTAATATAAATAGGTAACTTTAACATCAAGTCACGGCTACTAACACAGAGTTTAGATTTAAAGAAAAGTAAATATATATATAGTTTAATAGACTAATACTAATTAATACTAACTAATATCTAGGAATACGCTATTTTATATTTACTTCTGCCTAAAACTATTAATTTAACATAGAATTATTATTATCTAAAAGCTAATTAAGTAAGTGCTTAGCATTATTTTTATTAAAATTCTTAAAGTAAAACTTTTTAATAAAATCTCTAATTATGTTATACTAAAAAGCACCTAAAAGGTTAAGATATTTTAAGATAAATACTAACTAAATTTCAGACTTAAGATAATAGCTATAAGATTATGTTGTAGCTACTACTGTTATAATAATATATTCTAAACAGCTAAATAAGCTATAGAATAGTGAAATTAAATAGCTATTAATTAAATCTATCTTAAGTATTAAGGCGCTGTGTTTAATAGCTAGGGTATATAAAGCTTTTAAAACTAAAATCTAAATTCTATTAGTAATATACTAATACCTAGATTAATATCTTATTTTATGGTAGATGCTAAGTAGTATAGCTAATTTCTTTTTAGCAGAAATATCTTTAAACTTTATACTTCTTTATACTTAGTTAACTTAGTTAAAACACTTAGCTTATATTATTATTATTAGATATTTCTAAACAGGTATTAGTCTTAGTGTTAGTCTGAAATTAAGAAAATAGATACTAATTTTAAATCATAATATACTTATAAGCTTTATTATATATCTGAAGTCTATTTAAGTAAAGAGCCGTCTTAATTTCTTAGTAATATTTTTTAATACTATATTTTAAAAGTATTATACTATATGCTATTATATTATAGAATCTACTATAATTAAATCCTTAAGCACTTAAAGTTGTTTTTTTATATTAGTAATTAACTTTACCTTATTATCATCACCTACCTCATTATTACTAAGAATAGAAGATTAAATAGAATAATTTTTATTAAGATTATATAGCTTTACTTTTTAGGTTTAATAAATACTATATTTAAACCTACTAATATTAGTAACTAATACTAAGACTAATATTTTATTTACTTATAGTTTCTTAATAGCCTTAGTCTTTACTCTCTGCTTTAGATTTTTAGTTATAGTCTTTTTATTTTTCTCTTAGTAATATTAATTCTAGCTATATAATCCTTCACATATTTTATTTTATATTTTAAGATGAATTTATTTATTGTGTTCTTATTACGTGCTAATACTAGCTCTTTATTTTCTAAATTATTATACCTATTTCTCTTTTTAATAGTATACATATTATTTGAATATTTATTATCTTTTTTCTAATGTTTGCTTAGTAACGTTATAGAGGCAGGTTTTACAGCGCATTTTAGAAGCATAATAAATAGCTAGTAAATAAAATATCACTAAAATATAGTATTAGTCTAGGTATTAGTTTATGTAAAGTATAAACTTACAAAGATTATTTTTAGCAAGGTTAGTAAGTTAGTATTAGTAAGATAATAAAATAAAGTTAGGTAAATAAGTAGTTTATATACTAAGCAGCTAATTATATACTTATGCCTTATTAAAATTTCTTTTTTACTTACCTTTATTTTTTATTTTACGTGTTTATAATTTTAACGCGCTATAAATTTTAACACTTATTTTATTACTTATTCTTATTATTAATTATTTTACTTTAACTAATACTTATTTAATATTTTAACTATGGCTAGTATAGAGTAGGTTACGCCTACTAGTCTTAATAAATCTTATAAAAATCTTTTAGACATAGAGTAGGTTACGCTTACTAGTTTTAATAAATTTTATAAAAATCTTTTTAATATAAAGTAGGCTATATCTACTAGTTTTAATAAATCTTATAAAAATTCTTTTAGTAAAGTACCATATAAGATCGTTACTTTTATAGATTAGTTCTTAGTATTAGTTTTAGTATTAATTAATTATAACTAATATTTTATCTACTGGTTTTAATAAGCCTTGTAAAGATCTTTCTAGTATAGATTAGACTATACCTACTAGTTCTAATAAGCTTTATAAAGATTTTTCTAGTATAAAACAGGTTACACTTACTAGTTTTAATAAATTTTATAAAAATCTTTTTAGTAAAGCATTACGTAAGACTATAGCACACAAAACTATTACTTCTATAAATTAATTCTTAGTATTAATTTTGGTATTAGTTAATTATAACTAATACTTCGCTTACTGGTTTTAATAAGCCTTATAAAAATCTTTCTAGTAAAGTAGTGTATAAGATAATTGCTTTTAATAAGTTTTATAAAAACCTTTCTAGTAAAGTAGCACGTAAGACTGTTACTTTTATAAATTAGTTCTTAATATTAATCTAAGTATTAGTTAATTCTAATTAATATTTTATAGTTTTTCTATTTTAAATATGTATTAAATAGTCTCTTATAACTTTAGCTAGTAATAAATCTTAAGTTTTATGACCTTGATTGGCCAATATGTGAGGCGCAGCAGGAATACGGGGGATCGAGCGAGGCTGAAACGTGCATGGCAGGCTGAGCGGTTCGAGGGCGATGCTGCTAATGGGATACCTTTCAGTCGCATTGGGGACGATGTCGAGCACGCCAAGTAGGCTTCCAGGTAGTTGTTCTCAGCCTTGTAGTTTTTAAAACTTAGGACGCTAGTGAGGGCTCTCGATTGCACGCTGATGGAATCGATGAATGCACTCTCGTACGAAATGTTTCACTCCAAAACTGCAAATCAAAGAATTCGCAAAGCTGGTCACTGTGATTTTCGACAGAGGAAAAGTCCGTGCGATATGGAAAATATAGAGAAATATGAGTGTTGCGGCTACGAGAACCTCTTTTTTGTGTCGTATGGCCTTTTCTCAAAACCAAGCATAACCCTACCATATCTGCCTAGGAAGCTTATACAAAGTTAACTCGATCTTTTTACCTAGTGCCAGAATCGTTGCCATATGACACACTAAAAAAGAGATCCTCGTAGGTAGTCGGGCAAACACGTGCTGCGACCTGCCACGGCGCTTACCGGTTTCGTCCGTCCAATCGCCACCTTCCATGCACTACCACACCAAGCTCTACGGCAAGCAACGCACTCAAAAGTCAATCAGATCGACGAAACACCAACATCTCGAATTTGGCAGTACCTTTGGACTCATCGCAGCGTAGCCACCATGCACGAAATCGTAACGCTCCAGTTCGGGCAGCAGAGCAACTATCCAGTAACTCACTTCTGGAACACGCAGGTCAGCATATCCACTCGTTCTTATCTGCTCTTCTTTCTTACCAGCTTTACGCCACGATATACTGTTCTTCTCCTTTCTTCTGCTATGATCATCATTCCCAACGCATTACGCACGTCGGCTCCTCACATGGTGGGGTCACTTAAAATGCCGCGCAATTTCTTCGCTTCGTCATCGTCGCTTCCTAATCGGGCACACCACACCACACCACATTACCACAGTAACTCTATGTCCGGGGACTTTTGACTCCTTTTTTGGAGGTTTTCTGTCGCCGCGTTTGGAGTCACTTGCACCCAAGTGCCAAGTCCAACCCCTGCAACCCCGTCAGCTTTTATTGCCTAGCCCCGCCCCATGCTATTCCGTTTCATGCTTCCTAGATTCTAAAATTCATAACTGCTGAACGAGCCCAAAAGTAGACCCATATCCATCCTGTCGATATATTGTCGACGCTTTCTCCGCCATGCCCGCCTCGCTGGAATATCGCCTTGTCTATACTCAGAGAAGCCTGACGCGCACGTTCGTTCGCCCTCCATCAACCCACCGTCTTTGCTCGCACCCCATCGTACTGTCGAAAGCTGTTGTTGATGAAGCTTGCTTGATTATTTAGGCTTGTGTGAAAGACTATATACAGAGCCGAGGTCACGTGTGCTTGGCAGTGATTGCAATTTCCAACATATACAGCTCCCTTTCCTGCTCTCATTTGATGCGGGCTCCTATTACATTTAGCAACCCGTTCTGTATGGTCTGCTATCGGTCTGTCCTGTTGATCTATACTCGGTGTCATCCTGGTAGCTATCAAGCGCCTCTTTCCCTTTCTCCTAGATCGCTGGTATATGTATAACTATCCGTAATTAAGGAAGCGTATAGATACATGCGTCCTCAACAGCGCAAACCAACTCAATTAAGATACCAGACAATTTAGCAACAGAAACTACAACCGAAACCTAAATTTATAGCTAAGCATTATTAAAAACTCCGTAAAGATCTTAAAAGAAAAGAAATAATAAAAAGTAACTATTTACTATTAACAACAAATAATATAAATAAAATCTTAAAGAAATAAATAAAGTAAAAAACCTTATATATTAGAATATAGATTATAAAACTAAGTATTTTTAAATACTATAAAATATTAAAGTAATCTTAATTTTAATATATAAAATATTATAATATATTTTATAAATAAGTTATATAAGTAAGCAGGTTAATATAAAACTTACTAAAAAAAAATTAGAATTTATATTTAAATATCTCAACAACTACTTAATAATAAATTCTAGAAATGTAATAAGTAATTAATAGAGCTTTAAAATAGAAGCCATTAAATTTTTAAAAGCTTACATTTAATAGTTATTAAGATAGAATTATTTTAGCTTCTAAATTTACTTTTTTTTAAATATCTTAAAAATGTTTAGTTGTTAGCTTTTAAAAATTTAATAGCTTCCATTTTAAAGTACTATTAATTACTTATTAAATTTCTAGACTTTATTATTAAGTAGTTATTAAGATATTTAAGTGTAAATTCTTAATTTTTTTAGTAAGTTTTAAGGTAATCTACTTACTTATATAACTTATTTACTTATAAAATATAATATTATTTTTAAATAAAATTTAACTAACTTCTATTTTTAAAAAAAAGACTAGTATTTATTAAAAATTTAAATATTAGTAATAACGGTATTAAAAATATACTAGTTAAAATTACCGAAATATATAAAAGAAGAAATTAATAATATATAACTAGTTTTTTAAATATTTAAAGTAAACTTACTAACTATAATAATGTACTAATAAGTGTTTAATAAAAAATTATAATTTTAGTACGTTTATAAATAAAAAGCTAGTTATAAATATAAATAATATTTTTATTATTTTTTATTATTATTTTACTTAGAATATTTTAGTATTTTTAAATATATAATAGTTACTTTAACTTACGTTTTTAATACTTATTTATATATATATAGTATTTTAACTAAAGTACTAGTTTATCTATAAAAAATAGAAAAATATTAAATAAGTATACTTTTAAAAATTGTAAAAATAGTAGTATATATAAAAATAATAGTAATATTAATAATAATATAAAAAGCAAAATATATTAAAATAGTAATTATTTAAATTCTATTAAATATATAAGCTATTTAACTTAACTAATTAAATAAATTTACTTAGTAAGTAGTAAACAAAAATTAAAACTGTAATATTATAAAAAATTATTAAATTTTATACTTATATATTAATATAATAATACTACATTTTTTTAATAAGTTTATAAGTATTATAAATATTCTAACTTAGTTTAAATGTGTTATTATTATTTTTTAAAAAATTACTAGTATAAAATTTCATAATATTAAAACTATAACAAATGTAAATAAAATATAAATATATAGAATTTATAATAAAACTAAAAGAAATATGTTTACTAAAAATTTACAAGACTTTTTAACTATAATTAATAGTATATATTACTTTAAAAAAACTAAAAGTAGAAAATAATAGTATAATTTTAGTTTATTTAAAGTAAAAAAAAAATCTAAAATTATATTAATAGCAAATTAAAAATATAGTCTTTTAGTACTATAATTTTACTTATAATTTTACTATTATATAAAGTATATAAATAAGAAAGTTAAATTTAATAAAAATAATTAAAATTAGTACTTAAATTACTTTTATTAATTTATTTATAAAGTTTTTTTTACTTTATACTTTATTTTTATATGTTATAACAAAAACTAAAAGTTTTTATTAGTAATAATTTATATTATAAGTTATATAAAATATTAAGAGTTTAAAAAAATGTAAATAAGTTTACTATATATAAAAACTAGTTATACTTTAAGTTTATAATTTATGTTATTATTTTAATAAATACTATTATTAATTATATATAATTTTACATAACTTAGCTAGTAAATACTAAAAAAAAGAGTATAAAAGTTATAAGCTTAAGTTATTAAAGTTAATAAATAAAACTTACTATACTATATATAATACTAAAAAAAAGCTATTTAGTTAAACAATTAAAAATAATTTTTTTTTAAAAAATTAATATAAACATTACTAATACTAATATAAAAGTTTGTTAAATAAGTAGTAGTTTAAAAGTTTATTAAAATATTAAGTATTTTAAATAACTAAAATAAGTGTGACGAGAGTGCTACGTGTAGGAGATTAAGAACTTAAGAGAAAGTATTAATTAATTACTATATATAATACCAAGTAATAATTTAAGACGTTACGTGAAGAAAGGAAGAAATAAAATAAATTATAAATAAAGTATTTAGACAAGAGCTCATGCGCTAGCGTAAGGCTAATATATAAATATATAATATAATAAAAAAACTTATAAAAAAGACTTCCTTAAAAGGCTTTATAAAATGTTATGAATAGTTATTATAATAGTACCCCCCTTTTAAATCTAAGCTCTTATAATGGGTGTTTATGTTAAGTCTTAAATAGTAAATTAATTTAAATTCTAGAAATAGAATTCTTCTACAGCAGTTATATCTTAAAGATTGTTTATAAATTACTATATTAGGTTATTATATTTAGTTTATTTAATAAGGTATTTATAGTATTTTCGTCTGTAATTAAAGCGTAGCTTCTTAATTTACTTAATATAGTATTTAATATTACTATTAATTTTAATAGGTTTTAGTGATGGGTTTTATTAATTTAAAAGATATTTAAATTCAGGCGCAGCTAGCTGAAGTAAAGATATATAAAAGACTAGATATATACTTAAGAATTTAGAAAGTTTAAGTTAGTATACATATAGGAAAATTGCTTAGAAGATATAGTATTTCCCTAAGGCCTTTAAATCCAGCTTTTTAAATAGTTATTTAGTTTTAATATTCTATATATTAAGCTAGACTATATCTCTTATCTAGTAGTCAGGTGCGGGTAATTATTTTTGATTTATATATTCTTTTTAAAAAGCCTAGACCTAGATTATCTCTTCTTAGACTAGTTATTAAATATTAGCTATTTTCTCTACTATATAGTTAGCTTTTAAGGCTTATAATGCCTAGTAAGGCTGTTTTTAAGTTCTTATAAAAAATTTAAAACCTATTTAAGGGTGTTAGCCTATATTAGCTAGGAATAATAAAATCTTTATAAATTTAAATATTATATTATTAGCTTTAAACTATACTAAAGGAAGCCAGTTTATCTAGTTATCTTATTAGTAGTTTATATATATATATAGAACTTATTTTATTATGCCGTTAGCTCTTTCTATTTAGCTATTAGTTTCTAAATAGTATATAGAAGATAGAGTTTAATTTATAGTTATTTACAGAATTCATTATAAAAAACAGAAACGAATTATATTCTTTAGTTTAATATAATTATTTTTAGGAGGCTATAGTTTATTTATATATATTAATAAAAAAAGCAAGCTACATCTACAGCAGTTATATTAATATAAGGAATTAGGTATTAGTATTTTATAAAGTGGTTTACTACAACTATAATATTAGTACAGCCTTTAGATTTTAGGAAATTAGTAATAAAGTCTATAGAAATATATCTTTCTACCTTTTCTTAAGAATAGATAGGGGCTTTAAGAGGCTGTAATACTTCTTATAAAAGGCCTTAAATCTTTAATAAGTATAACAGTAGAAAATATATTAATATATTATCTTAAATATCTAAAACTAGTAGTATTTATATTATAGGATTTTAAAAGTCTTCCTATAACTAGAGTAGCTGCTAACAGAGGAATTATATATAATCTAAAGAATCTTAATTTTAAGTTTATTATTATTTGGTATTACTAATCGGCTGTGGTAGTATAATTAACCTTTTTAGTTTTTATACTTACTTAAAAAAAGCTTCTTAAAATGTTGGGTTTTATTCTATTTTAGTAACAGAATTTCCTAAATAAACTTATTATTAGAGTACTTATTATTAATAATCTGTTAAATAGATCTATCTATTTTAGTTAAGTTTAATTCCAGTGTTTTATTAAATAGTTTAGGGTAGAAAAGTATTTGTTATTAGGCTCTATAAACTTCTTCTTAAGCTAAAGTATTTTATATATAATAAGTAAAAATATTTAGTTTCTTATTCTACCTACCAGACTAGTACGTAATTGTGAAGTTAAATTAAGATAAATATTTAACCTAACAGGCCTATTAGTAGCTTAGCTATTTTATAATAATAAAATACTATAAATTCTTATAGTTATTTAATACTTAGATTAGAAAGATAGTACCTTTTAGTTTAGGTCTCTATTATTTAAAACAGCGTATAATAGCTAATAGTTTTTTATTATAGATTTTATAGTTACCTTTAGCAAGGCTTAACCTTTTTAAGAAGTAAATAATAGATATTAGTTTACTTAATTTATTTTTCTAGAAAAGTATTCTAGTAGTCACATAGTCTAAGAAATTAGCTTCTATAATAATTAGTAACTCTAAATTAAAGTGTTAGAGAATTAGAGTAGTTATAAAAATATATTTTAAAAATTCAAATACTATCCAGTAAGCGTTATTAAATTCAAATTAAATGTTTTTTTTAGTTAAGGCTATAAGCAGGGACGTAGTACGAAAGAAGTTATTAATAAATTATTAATAGAAATTAGTAAACTTTAGAAATACTCTTATATCCTTTATGTTTTTAAGGAATTTCTAATTAAAAATATTCTTTATCTTATTTAGATTTATGCTAATTCCTTTTATTAAAATTACATATCTAAGATAAGTAACTTGTTTTTAATGGAACTTATATTTTTTAATATTAAGTTAGAGACCAGCTTCCTCTAGGGCTTTTAGAATCTATTTTATATATTATCTATATTTATATAAAAAGTTATTATAGATTAGAATATCATTAAAATAAGCTATATAGAATATATTAAGGAATAATTAAAGGATATTATTTATATAGTGTTAGAACATGCTTAGTATGTTAGCTAGTTTAAAAAATATAATAAAATATTTAAATAAACTATATTAGGTCTAAAGATAGTTAACTATTTATTTTCTTCTACTATATAAAGGTAGTTAAAGGCTGAGATAATATTTAACTTTATAAAAAACTTTACCTTACTAAGACAGGACAGGGTTTCTTAAATTAATAGAATAAAATAACGATTTTTAATAGTAATAGCGTTTAGAGTTTAGTAGTCTATATAAAATTAAAAACCTTTATTAGGTTTTTTTATAAAGATAACTAGTACAGCTATAGAAAACATGCTTGCTTTAATAAATCTTTTAATAAAATAGTCATTAAAATACTCTCTAAAAACTTTTAATTTATTTTAGAATGTTTTATAGAGAGGTCTAAATCCAGGTTGCTTTCCTTTTTTAAGAATAATTTTATAGTTATATAGATAATATCCAGGTAGTCTATTAATCTCCTTATATAAAAATATTCTAAGAATGTTATAGTAATTCTCTAGAACCTTAGTAGCTAAATTTATATAAGTTTTTAAAGCTAAAGCCTTATTAATATTAACTATCAAAATAGTAAAGATTTTATATTTATATTTCTAGACTATTTATATAAAGGGGCTGCCCTAATTAGGTAAATATCTATACTTAATTTAGGTTTCTTATAAGGCTCTTTTAGTAAAGCCTTTACTAAAAAGTTTTTAAAGCCTTAAGAGAAAAACTTTCTTATAAGGTTTTTATTTAATTTAATATCAGATTTAGATACGTGTTTAGATATAAGTTTAGACTTTAAATAAAAGTTCTTTAGAGAATAGTTTATTAGAAAAGTCTTCAGGTGGGTATCTGATTCTTATAACTAATAATTCATTCTAGTTAACTAATAGTTATATTAGAATTAAGTAGTTAATAATAACTTTAGAAAATATATTTAAGTACGCTGTATATAGGTAGTGTTAAGGTAAAAGCCTTTTAATAAAAGGTTTACTAAAAAGTCCTTTAGGTAGATAGTATATTCTTTTAAGTAAATTAGAAATTAAAATAAGTATAGACAGTAAGCCTGGTAATAGGAAGCATTAAAAAGTAACTTTTATAAATTATAATTAAAGTTAACTTTATGCTTCTTTATCTATAGTTAGCTAAAAATTAATTCGTGATTTCTAATAGCTATCTTAAAGAAATAGATATCTTTAATATAATTTAGATAATAAAAGGTTATACTAGTAGTATATAAAATATAACTTTTTTTAAAGCGTTTACTATTAAAACTAGTGGGATAAAAAACATTTAAAAGAGGCAAAAAACGGAGTTTCTAAATATAAGCTAAAGATCTACTAATATAACCTATACTAATAACTCTAGTATTAATTAAAGTAGTAATAGAATAGAAAGGGCTATCTTATTAAATAGTATATAAAATATTTACTTAATAGTCTTAAGAGTTAGTTATCAGGTGGGAGGTTTATAGGTTAATAAAAATCTAGTATTAAAAACATCTTAAAAAGTAACTTAACTCTAGAATAGAGCTTTTAGTAGGCTAGCTTTAGAAATTTAAAAACATTCTTATCTATAAAAAGATTTAAATCTAGAGAAAGAACAGAAATAGGTTAATTATTAAAATCTAAATAGACTTATAGATTCTAGTTCTAGCATAAAAATAAAGTAGTTTAGGAAATATAACTATATTTATTATACTTAAAGTATTAGCTATTGCGCTTTTAGGCTTCTCGTTTAGCTAATTTAAAAAAAACATAATTAAAGATATTAATTTCTATAGTATTAAAGTCTTATTATAATATAGATTATAGCCTATAGTAGCGTGGCGTAGAAAGATACTAAAAGTTATTATTATATAAAGATATTAAGTTAATATAGTTATTTAATATATTAGAAATTTTAATATCTATTATTATTTAGTAAAGCTCATCATTTAATAATCTCCTTAACTATATAATTAGACTAATTTTGTTTAATCTAGTATTAGTAGCTAGTTTATAGAATTTAGTGAAGTATATAGTAAAGCTCTTTTATTCTTAATAGAATAAATTAAGTTTACTTAAAATAGTAAGTTTCTTATTTAGATCTTTATATATAGCTAGCAGAAAGGTAATTAATTACTCTACTGTATATATATTCTAATTTATAAGAGAATTTATAAGTATTATTAGGTCCTTCTTTAGTTTTAAGTGTGCATATAAAAGCTAGAAGCGTTTAATAAGATATTAGTTAGTATTATCTTTAAGTTTATAATAAAGTTTTCTAATAAAGATAGATAAATTTCTTTACTTTCTAGTAAACATTAAAGGGTTAGATAAGTAATCAGATTTCGTTATTACTAATAGAATAGTAAGACTTAGTGTACAGATTAACTTCACTTATCTAACCATAATTCAGAAAACTTAAAAATAAGTGCTAGTTATAATTATAGGTAGAATTAAAATTATAAAACTTAAGCTATTTTTAAATAAACTAGTAGCGCTTACTAAAGCTTTTTTAGTAGTATTTACTTAAATAGTAAAGTAAGAAGAGGTGGACGTAATTTATTCTTAAACTTCCTATAATTTTTTTTAGAAAGTGTTAATAGATTCCTGTTGTTATATTTACTAATATTCTAGCTATACTTATTATTATTCTAGTGCTTTAGTAAATACATTCTATATTATAATTATCTACTCCTTACATTACTACATAAGTTCTGTAGTTAGAATGAGGGTATTTAAAGAGTTAAATATTCTACTAATAATAATAGTAATATAATATAGTATTATAAGAGTACTATATATAGGAAATTAAAAACTTAGAAAAGAATATTAATTAATTACTATATATAGTACCAAGTAATAATTCAAAACGTTACGTGAAGAAAGGAAGAAATAAAATAGATTATAAATAAAGTATTTAGATAAGAGCTCATGCGCTAGCGCGAGACTAATATATAAATATATAATATAATAAAAAAGCTTATAGAAAAGGCTTTTTTAGAAGGCTCTTATAAGATATTACGGATAGTTACCATAACAATAAGTTTTTAAATATAAGACTTTTATATATATATTTAGTAAAAGTATAAACAATATTTAGTACACTAAAAATATATTAAAAAAGTTATTTTTTTTCTTATAAAGCTATACAGAAAGCTAATTTTAAAACTAAAGTCTATTTAATTAAAAATAATATTAAAATATATAAAAAAGTTTATAATTATATTAAACATAAAATAGTAAAATAAGAAAATAAATAAGTATTTTTATTATTTAATTTACTTAATTTACACTTTATTAAAAAGTATTTTAAAAAGCTAAAAAGCTTTCTTAAAAATATATAAATATATAAAAATATAAAAATATAAAAATATATAAAAATATAAAAATATATAAAAATATAAAAATATTTTATATAATTCGATTTAATTATAAAAAAATTTTTAAAATATTTCATATTATGATATTTCATTTATATAAGAATTTTTTATAATATTCTTAAATATATTATTTCATTTTCATCTTTTCTAATAAATATAATAAATTAATGTAAAAGATTTTATTTTCATTTCATAATCCTATATAATTTCAATATCATGGTATTCTCATTTCATATTTTTTCATTTTATATAATTTCATCATTAATATATATTTTTTGTGATTTTGAATATTGATAATATTTTAATAATCAAAAATTATTTTATTCAAATTTATTTGAATTTATAAAATATTTTAAATATGATTTCAATAATATAAAAATATTCATTATATGTAAAAATATTAAAAATTTTTCATTGATTTTATTTCGAAAAATCGATATATGAATGTATAATATTATAATAAAATAATTTAAAAATATATTTGGAAAAATATATAAAAATATATAGGAATATATAAAAATATAAAAATATAAAAAATATAAAAAAATATATAAAAATATATATAAAAAAATATAAAAAATATAAAAAATATAAAAAAAATATAAAAAATATAAAAAAATAAAAAAATATAAAAAAATATAAAAATATAAAAAAATATAAAAATATAAAAATATAAAAATATAAAAATATAAAAAATAT